>JAEQML010068552.1:0-18185 GCA_016904865.1 Pissodes strobi | reverse complement strand
ATAACATAAACAAGACACTTAAGGGCTAAAGATGTTTACATTAGTGTGTTAGTTCACATATGGGCTTAACCTAGGGCATATATGTACAGTATAACTCCGTTCTCCTTCGATAGCGTCCACTAATTTATTTCGTTCAATTAGCCAAGAGTTGTTCTACAAGCTTCATTTTCAATATCGATCTTGCATCGGTTCTGAATTTTATCAATTTTTTGTATGTGTCTATTCGTAATCAGTAGTTAAATTCTGATACTGACGATGCAATTATCGATTCTTTTACGAGCTAAAGATAATTTAACATTTTTTATGTTTTTAATAGCATTAGTACTGACTTTCATATAGAGATAAAATCTAAATTAATGCGACAAAACATGAATATGAGTTGAAAGTAACTTACTGCAGTCAGATGAAAAGCAGAGAAGCAAATCACAACAATACTAGCCGAGAATTGCCCCAAAATTCCATAACAAAACAAGGTTTCTACCACTTCAATCATTCTGAAAATGAAATTTAATTTATATGACATGCAACTATTTGAATACACAGTGCGGACGTAAAATAAGGACAAAAATATTGCTTGACCAACTCAGATAATGTAATATGTAGACATGGTTGTTAATATATGAGATATGACGTCAAAGATACTTATTTAAATGGACTACTTATTTTACTTTTTATTAGTGATTTCAATTTTGCGAAATATGACTTTTGGAGAGGCCGTAAAATTTTAGCTGATTGACAGTAAAATCTAGCTGGCCCGTTCTACGTCCACCGCTTTGGGTGGAGGCTTATTGCGCATAATCCGCAAGGTTTTCAGCGACTTGTGCTATGTTATTATTTAGGGCGTGACGCCCCGCATCGGCTCTTTAATTATTAACATTGTTAGCCATAAATTCTCGGACATGACGTCATCTGTTATGATTTTACCCACTTGGGCTATATCATTTTAAAAGTTTCGGATAATGTAGCGCATGTAAGCGACAAAAATAATACAAATCACCAGTTTTAAAATAATTAACGTATATTAGTGTGAAATACGGAGCAATCTTCGTAAGACTACTTTAACTTCAAAATTAATCAATCCTGCAAAACTGCTTATCGCATGTTTTTCGATCGCTGCTTATCCGCCCTTGCCACTGAGTCATCAAAACCATTTCGAGGAACACATCGACATAATCACGCGTGTCTTTTTGTGTTACATTCGACTCTCGATGCTCCCGGAAATATCCACCGGACCTTCACCCTGAAATATAACACAAATCATGATAATGTGACATCCCGTTTTTGGTCTTTAATTATAAGTAAGTTTTGGTACGCCCCGGTGCTAGTTGCTCTCGTTCGAAGTACGGAATTTAATAACTGATATCTGTTGCGCGTGTCTTAGAAAATCCGTTTTGATTGGAACGACTAGGAACGCCGCAGTAAAATTTCTGCTACGCGGGCTTCTTCTATCGAGACGCGAAGGGTTCGTCTTGTTCCGCTTTAAAGGTTCCGTCCTTTCTCAGAGAAGCCTTTCAATCGGTTAGTCGATTTTGAAATTTGTTTTACGCCGAGTTATTTTGTAGTGGATTTTGTCGACTAACGGGTAGTTATTCACGTATTAGCTGTTGAGCTTCGTTTTGATTAAGTTTAGTGCTGTACAATTTGGGTTAGTTTGGGTTAGTTAGTTTTTCCTTCTGTGTAAGAGAAGGTAAGTTTCTTTATGGTTTGCAGATTGTTTTGCGTTTTTCGGGTCTAATTTAATTGCATTTTTGTTTTATTTAGCTTTTCGTTCCTATCGGACTCGATGTAATAGCCTAATTCATTGACGTGGCGTCATTCTAATTAGAGATTTAATTAGAGTTGATAGTTCTTTTTGCTACTCGGGCGGCCTAGTTTATTATATTTAATGATTATTAAATTAACCATTTTATTTGTTTTGGACTTGATCTAGTGGCTAGAACTGATTCGAGAGAAGTTTAAGCTTTTGGGGATCTATATTTGAATAAAATAGTCATAGTTATTTATTCTAGGGATTCTACTATCAGCCAAATTAATCCTTTTATTTTATTTCCGGCGAAGCAAAAATAATTATGGAAGACTCTTGCAACTATGCCAATCAACAAACTGGCAGCACATTTTGAGACTACCTCCAACCCCCTAGAATTTTTTCATAAAACTATGTGCGATAATTTTAAAAGTGCTTTTCCAATAAGGACTTTAAAGAAAAAGCAAAAAAAAATTGGATTATCAAGGGTATTAGGATTTCTGCAAGGAATTTCAGGTCATTGCATTATATTCGAAAAATGTTTATAGATAACCATCTTTTTCTTCATTATTTTTTCAAATAGTATATAGAGCTACCATTAGGAGTGCCAAGCAAATTTACTTCAAAAAAAGGTTGAGTAATTCAAATAATATTCAAGGAGAGGCTTGGAGGATGGTCAATGAACTAAGGGGTAAATAGGGACAGGGACGCTATACTAATGTAAAAAATATCATTGACCCGAATAAGCTGAATGACTTTTACTGTACAGTGGGTAGAGATTTGGCAAATAAAATACAGCGAGTAAACTTAAATTATAAAAAAAAAATTTGATTATCACGCTGGTCCGGATTCATTCTTTTTTCTACCTGTCAATATTGCAGAGCTTAAATCTACTCTGTGGGATATAAGGAACTATAAAGTGTTTTTGAGTTTGTCTGATACAGCACTGGAGGTTTTGGTGGATGTCATTAATCATTCGTTTAATACGGGTATATTCCCTAATTGCCTTAAAATAGCTAGAATTATTCCTTTGTTTAAGGGGGGTGATCCAGAATCTCCTTCTAACTATAGACCCATAGCATTACTTTCAACCCTCTCTAAAATTGTTGAAAAATTAGTAAAGAGTCGACTTTTGTCCTATTTAACCGAGAAGGGAATCGTTGGATCTGAGCAATTTGGCTTTCAGAGTGGTAAAGGGACGTCAGATGCCATTTTTTCATTCCTTGAGTGCCTCTTTCTGGGTCTAAACAATGGGGGAGATGGCTGCAGCAGTTTTCTGTGATTTGACGGAAGCATTTGATTGTTTTGATCACGATACTGCTGTGGAAACTAAACAGGTATGGGTTCATAGGGCAAACTCTTGAATGGTTTAAGACCTATTTAGAGCATAGGAAGCAGAGTGTTTCACTAGATGGTATCTTATCAAATGAGCAATCATTATCTTATGGTGTTCCCCAGGGATCAGTGTTAGGTCCAATTTTGTTCTTAATTTACATAAATGACATGGCAAGGCTCAATATCTCTGGCAAGTTTCTTCAATTTGCAGATGATGGAACAGTTTTATGGCATGCCGCAAATGTTACAGATCTAAATGCCCAAGTTAATAGGGATATTGTTGAAATTAAAGAATGATGTGACTGTCACAAATTAACTTTAAATATTTCAAAAACCAGTGTCATGAACTTTAAATGCCAATTAAATAACGTTTATTTGGATAATGAAATTCTAAATAATCTAAGCGAAAATTAATTTTTGGGATTATGCATAGAAAACAGATTCAAATTTGAAAGTCATGTTAGAACATTATGTAACAAGTTGACATCAAACTGTTATGCTCTTAAAGTCGTAGCAAGAGGGGTTGATTTTGGTATTGTTAAAAATGCTTACTTTTCATTAAAAGAGAGATATGGTTTGTGTTTCTGGGGTGCATGTATTATGCATCTATTTAATAGTGTTTTAATTTTGCAAAAGAGGGCGATCAGATGTCTTTGCAATATCAGTATTAGAGACTTACGCAAGGAGCTTTTTATTAGTCACAAAATCTTTACTCTCCCTTTCCTGTTTATACTAGAATCAGTCTGCCTAATTCATACAAAATATAGGAAAGTCGATTCAACAAGCCGACATGAATACAGCAACAGACGGGCTAATGATGTGCTCTTACCTATACCGACAAGTTCATTGGTAAAAAGGTCATTTATATTTGATAGCAAAAAATTATTTAATAATCTTCCAGCAGATATGAAACAGATTGAAAATTAAAGGTTCTTCCGGAAAAAAGTCAAAAGATTGCTAATTGCAAGGGGCTATTATGAAGTTCCTGACTTTTTCCAGATAGATTTTAACTGTATTGTTCTTTCTCTTTCTTTTTGTTCTTAATATCTATTTTTGTTGTTTAATATGTTTGTTGTTTTAAATGGTTTTTGACATTCATTCTAGATTTAGGTACTAACTAAAAATTAATACGTAACGGAGATTTTCTGCCATTTCAGTAGTTCAATTTACTTGACCAATTCGAGGCAATTTAGATACGGGGGTAAAATGTAACCATGGATTTTGACTTCGCCTTACCTAGGGCAACTCTTGCTACAGCCATTAAGCGGAATTAATGCTAAGACCGCCGATTTTTTTTGGAATTTGTTATAGTACCGGAGTTATGGTTTTATTCTTAATTTTACTATGTATTCTTGTAATCAACTTCTAGAGATTCGCGTTGGTTGATGCTTTTAATTATTAATTAGACACTAAACCGGGAAATTCGGTTGTTGGGAGCTAGTTAATGCAGTTTCGTTTATATTTAGATATCGTACCAGGGGAAGCCTCCAATCATATCGTATAAATGAGAGTACATATTTTTGGCGTATTTTCGTTCCTAGTGGTTCACTTTATTAAACGGATTAATTATTTGCCAAACTCGTTTAGGGCGATGTTTGTATTCAAGTTTTTTTTGCTGCATTTGGTTCACTATGTGATCGTACTTGAACCTTTCTCTTGAATTATTAAGATCCGGAAACCAACCACAGATAATTTTTTTCCTTTTATACTTAGCTACGTTTATTATTATTAGATAATTTTTTTTTTGGGGTTCAAACACCCTCCATCACCGGTATCATGCGGAGAATATTTATATCAAATTTTTGGGCCTTCCCCAATTAACGGTTACACTTATGTATTTGTCACCTTTTTACTGGCTCATCTAGTTCTTTCCAAATAAAGAGATAGTATTGTATTTGCGGCGTTTTTATTTGGCTCCACAATCTTTTGTGGTTTAAAATTTCAGCTCGTTCTTTACTCGTTTAAACAATAAAAAAAATAATAATAATATTTCTATTACACGGAAAGCGCGTCGCAGAATTTATCCACTCCATTTGAAGAAAAATCAGGGATGTGTAGAATGCTGCGCATTTCATTCCAACATCTAGCCTAACTTTTCTAGTTCAGTCGAGAGTATATTGTCTGGTCTTGATCCAACAGCAAAAATCATCATTGCTGGGTATTTCAATGTACAGTTTAACTCAACACTGCCCGAAACCCACGAATTTTGTGATGTTGTGGAGAACTTTGGACTAAAACAGACTGTATTTCAATCAACCAGACAACAGTCCTGCCTTCATGAGTCATGTTATTGGGGTATATTCTGTTGTCGTTCTTCATATCAATGTTTCTGATCATATGTGTCAGATTGTGGAGTGCAGTTTGAGAGAGTGCATGATGATTCCACAAAATCCCGCAAGATGTGCAGACCAATAACACAAAGAGGACTGCATGAATTTCATAATATCCTGTATGATACATCATGGGACTCTGTCCAACAGTGCGATGACGTTAATGATTCTTTTGCAGAGTTTTTGGGCATTTTGAAGAGGGCATATGTTCAGACTTTCCCTGAGAAATTGTATAATGTGGGGTCAGACCAGTTTAATAACATAGGATGGTTTGACGAGGAGCTAACAACTATGGGGGAACATATACACTTTCTAAGTGAGTTGCAGCAGTACAACTTTAAGGGCATAAAGGAAGTTATCATTGAGCACAAAAAAGCTTACAGAAATGCAATAAAGCAGGCTAAGGTAAGGTTTAATGACAATTTAATGACAATATGATTCATTCATCCTGCAAAAACCATGTGGCAGATAATCAACAGGCAAAGGGGCAATAAAAGTGCCCATGATGACCCTACTACCATAACACCAGATGATTTTAATAAATTATTTTCTGAAATAGCGCATAAGACTGTGAAGGATATGTCACCCAGTGATGGAGACCCATTGGAGTTTATTCAGTCTGTTGAGGCTGCCACTATTCCCTTTTCATTTGAGGAGGTGTCCTTCAATGAGGTTAGAGATAAAATTGATTCACTAAAGAACAAGGGTAGCTGTGATATATATGGTTTTAACGTAAAATTAATAAAAACTGCAAAAACTGCATTTTGCTTCCTCTTACCATGCTTACAAACCAATGCATAAGTACTGGTGTTTTTCCCAATTGTCTCAAGGAGGCCATTGTTAGGCCCTTTTTTAAAAAAGGAGACCCTACTGTTCCCAACAACTACAGACCAATATCCTTGCTACCAATACTATCCAAGGAAATTGAGAAGTGTATGGATATGCAAATAGTCAAGCACTTTGAGAAAAATAATCTGTTCACAGATTGTCAGTGGGGGTTCAGACATGGCAGGAACACATCTCTTGCAATTCTGAATTTGGTCTCGGGCATATTGAATGCAATCCACAATTCTCAGTATGACTCAGTTCTCTTTTGTGATCTTAGCAAGGCTTTTGACTCTGTTGACCATGATATCCTGCTTAAAACACTTTGTCATTACAAATTTTTAGGTAATAGTATTAAACTGTTTAAATCATACCTTGAGTCCAAGTACCAGGTGGTGAGGGTTGCAGGGGAGGAATCAGCAAGGAGCAAAATCGAGATTGGAGTACCTCAAGGTACAATTCTAGGGCCCATACTTTTTCTGATATTCATCAACGATTTGCCTTCTAGCAACCAAGGAGAAAAATATACACTCTTTGCTGATGATACCACTTTGTCCTTGGTGCTGATTCTCTGGACGGTTCTTTGGCGGGATCCATGGCGGCACAGTTGAAAACTGAAAGCTGGTTTTGCTCCAACAGACTTCTGTTGAACAAGGAAAAGACAGGTCGAGTCGTCTTCTTGATGCGAGAGATGACAGTTCCCAATCAGGAAGATGTGAGCTTTTTGGGGATTGTGTTGGACCCGAGATTGCAATGGGGAAAGCACATTAGTGCACTGAGTGGAAGGCTTACCAAGTCGCTTTATCTCCTTCGTACCATTTCACGCAGTGTGTCTACTGGTGTGCTGAGGAGTGCTTTTTGCGATCTTTCAGTCCCGGATTACATATGCAATACTTGCGTGGGGGCATTCGGCGGACGCACACAGGGTTTTTGGTGTGCAGAGGAGAGCTGTAAGAGTGGTGAGCGGACTGGAATATAGGGATGACTGTCGGAATGTCTTTGTTCAGATGGGTTTTTTGACTCTGCCATCTTTGTACATGTTGGAGTGTCTTGTCATGTTAAGAGCAACATCGATCAGTATCAGACTCATGAGGACATACACGAACACAACACAAAGAATAGGCAAGACCTGGTCCCTGCATACTGGCGTCTAAGGAGGTGTCCGGATGGTACGGGATATTGGGTAATACAACTTTACACCACAGGTAGTAAAGAATCTTCCCAATCAAATCCTTAAAAGGAAAATTAAGACCTTTCTTGCTAAAAACGCGTTTTATACATTCAATGAATATTTTAATTCAAATTTTAATGTGTTGTGACTTATTAAGTCTCGTCGACAGTTTTTAACTATAGGTATTTATATTTAAGTTGAAATTAGTTTTTAGGATGTTCATAAAATTTTACTTACCTTCAATTAGTTTTAGTTTAATGTTACTGTAATTTGTGACTATTTTAGAACATTTTTTTTTTGTATAGATGTATTGACGTATGTAACACTTGTGACTGGCATTAATAAACTATTTATTTGCATTTACAATGAACAAATATAAAATTGACATATATGACCATCAATTAAACAAATCTTAAAATCAACCAAAAAATCACTACGATGTTTTCATCGCCGTCACTTTCCGTATCACTACTACTCGTTAAAGCAGAGGTGAATGGTTTCATCTTGTCCGTAGAACTGACACCATGATACTTTTTGGAGCTCCTTCGTGACCCGGGTAAATCTTCCACAACATACCTATCGTTAAGTAAAATTTTTTTTGCAATGTAGGGCCCACTATATTTCGGCAATAACTTTTTGCTCTTTCCGTCATTGGCGAAAATCGTCTTCCGTGAGACAATGAGATCTCTTACATTGTAATTCCTACTTTTCTTTCGTTTAGTCAATGATTCGTCTCTAATCACCGTAATGTCTTGAGCTGCCACGTCGTCAGCCATAGTTGAATTTAAAATGAGTCATTCATTCCCGTTGGTTTGTATCCCAATAGTAACTTATAGGCACTTTTCCCATTAGTACTATTCTGCACACAATCGAAGCTAAACACGATTGAGGGTACCGAAGCATCCCATTTCTGTTCATCATCAAGCATAGTGGAAATAGCACTTAATATGGTTCTATTGTAAAGCCCAATTTGGCCATTTGCCCGTGGAGTAGCTGTTGTGTTAAATACCACGTATTCCCAACTCTTTTGTAAACCGGACAAAAGCACTACTCGTGAAGCTCGTAAAGCTCTTGTAATGTACAACAATACTTACTTAACGATGCACTTCAAGATATTTTTCCTGCAGATTTACCCCTGCCGGAACTTTAAATGCTTTGTTAAAAGTTCATCAGTACTGGAACTGTGACTGTAATACTATTAATCACATGGTCACCAAAATATGAAATCCTCATCAGACAAGTTACTTTTCAGTAATGCCGTCACAAATTGGCGAGAAGACAAACGTTTGTCTGGATGTTCCTTTAAATAAAATATCTGCACCGGGTCTTGGCTAGAGCTTTCATCAATAAAACAACAAAAGAAAACACAAATTATTAAAGTTCCCCCTATGTCCCTATTGAATGTTCATTCTGTAAAAACTTGTGAGTGTTTTACGTGTTGCGACTGTGGAGTTTTGGATTCATCAAAATATATGAAGGTGAGTTTTGAAAATAGATTGTGATATTTGACTATAATTATAGTCTATTTTATTGGCATGGTGTTAGTACATATTCACGTTAATTTAATGAATATATCTGTGATACACTTTTTAGTAACATAACCTTGCATATTTTTATCCACAGTATGAGCTTCATGGCCCCATAATGGGCGCATTATTCTGAAAAAAAAACCTCATCTGAAGACGACCAAGTGAATATTATGCACATTTGTGACGATGATGAACAGCTGGACGATATTAACGGAATACAAGACGAAGAATATGACAATTTCGATAAACATAAAGAGCTCTCATATCAATGCCAGATGTTCAAAGTGGGTTCACGCTCAATGCACAAAAATCAATTTGGCAGAAAATATTATATACAATTTTTGTACATAATGTTCTTGATTTCTTCACCCACCAAGGAGAATAATAACGCTCTTTGAATATTTGTATATTTTAGTTTAAGGCAAATTTAAATTCATCTATTTCACTTTTAAGTATTATGAATAAAAATGTTTAAGCATTTACCTATTCATGGGGATTTAGTTTTTTTTTTCTTTTTAAGCAGGTGCCTTTCTCCCACTCTCCCCTAAATGACGCGACAAGAAACGCTTGTTAAATATGTCGTTACGCATATAATAAATAATTTAATACAGACAATACTTACTTTAATATTTCCTCATGAAGATGTAGATTCTTTACCAGCTCACTTTGAAGTTGGGAATTAGATGGAGAATAATCCAGATGTTCTAAATTATTTTTCAAAACACGAAACTGGGTATACACTATTGTGCAAAACTTGGCAAACAATGAATCTGTTATGCAGGTTAAAGAAGCACATGTAAATATTCCTATTACTTGTAGTACAAAAGTGAAGACATAGTTTACAATATTCTGTACATCCCAAGGTTGATAACTGTTCACTGGTAATCTACAACAATGATTAACGATTTGATGAGGTGGTAAAACAATTATTATGAATTCATTACATCGTTCTTGGATGATATTTTATACGGATGCCAATATGCCTCCGGCGAAAAGTCAACTGGTAAGCGGTAGTAGGCAATTATAGCCGAAGTTAACCCCACCCCCTGTCAGGATTAAGTGTAAGGTTTAGTTATAGCGTAAACGTGGCAACAGAGCCAGTGTATGATGGCCGGCGTGCTGTAAACAGCTCGGATTTTCTGTCTTATTATTTCCCCTTATTTAAGTCAATAAACGTGAGTTAATTCAAAATCGGGATTCAATAAATATACGGGACGTATATAAAATGGTGCTGCGGCAAAAAGCATCTACGAATTAAGTGTCTGCGGGAGTAAAACTCGTTGTGTTTTCGACCGTTGTGACTCCGAAAATTCCGGTAGTACACAGGAGGAGCGAAGGCGTAAATCGGAAATTTGTTCTCGTGCGCCAAGGTCGTCTGTTTGTTCACCGTTTTGTGGGTACACAGGAGGAGCGAAAAAAAGGGCATCCTTGTTGTCATGAATATGGAGCAGTTAAAACCGCCTAATGAGATCCATGGAAGGGGATGTGGCTCAGAATTTTCATAAGTGGAAGCAGCAATTCCAAATTTATCTGTTGGTCAGTGGAATCAAAGACAACACAAGAATAACGGGAGAAAGAAAAGTGGCCATTTCGTTACATTGTCTGGGAACCGAAGGACAGGAAGTATTCAATACTTTGGAAATAACGGAAGAGGATAGGGGAAAATGGGATAAAGCTTTGGAACACTTAGATACTCATTTCAAGCCCAAATAAAATGAGACAATAAATAGGCACTTTTTTCACACTAGGAAACAGAAAGGAGGAGAAACTATCGACTTATTTCTGACAGAGCTGAAAAAGTTAAGTATGAACTGTAACTTTGGAGACTTGCGCGATAGTTTAATACGTGATCGAGTTGTTTGTGTCATACTGGACAACAGAGTACGAGATTCCTGATTGAGAGAAGCCAATTTGGATTTGACCAAACGCATAACCATATGTAAAGCAGTTGAACTTGCTCGAATGAGCTCCAAGCAATTGAATCAAGACACACGTGATGTCAATGCCATCAGAAGAAAAGAAAAACCTCGAGAAAAATATAGTAGGAGAGTGACTAGAAAGGAGGAATCGAAGAAGGAGAAGGTAGAAGAGAAAAATGGGAAATGTATAGCTTGCGGTTGGAAACACGGAAGCCGATGTCCAGCCTATAAGAAAAAGTGAAGAAATAGCAACGCATACAATCATTTGAAGAAAGAAATAAGTCCCCAACGGAAGAAAGTTCACATGCTCAAAGAACACGATCCTCGACAAAATCAATGCAACATAGTGACTCGAGCGAAAGTTCCGATGATATATATGTTAGATCTCTTTCAGGTACTGAAAAGTTTGTTGGCAGTATCAGTGAGTGGATGCAAACAATTCGAATAAGAGACAAAGACATTGTCTGCAAAGCAGATACAGGTACAGGTGTGAATGTCCTGAACATGAAGACTGCACGTGAGCTGAAGGTTAAAATTAGGCCTTCCCCGGTGAGCTTAAAGGGATACAATGGATCAAATATCTGTGTTTCTGGAGAAACAACTATATCATGTGAGATAAATGGTATACAGCAAAATTTGCCATCCTGGATATGCCAGGTGACGCGATGGTTCCTGAGATAGGCTTCTTCGAGGGGCTGAACTTCCTCTTCCCTACAAAGGAGGATTAGACGGAGAGAAGGACGAGCACCTGGGATGGGCTAGTCTGGTTCACAGACGGGTCCAGAATGGGAACACCGTTCGGAGCTGGTGCGTACTGTGAGGCCCTGGGACGGGAATTATGCGCCTCACTGGGCGAGCACACTACGGTTTTCCAAGCGGAAATTTTTGCGATCATGATGGGGGTCTGGGAGTCGTTAAGGCTCAATGTCGGTGGCGGGAGGATTTTTTTCTGCTCCGGCAGCAAGGCCGCACTTATGGCGCTGAAGTCGGTCCGCACGCGCTCTTAGTTGATAAAGGAGTATAAAAGCTGGCTGATTGAACTTGCAAAGCGTAAAAAGTTTACGCTGATCTGCGTACCGGGACACTCGGGTATACCGGGAAACGAGGCTGTTGATGCCTTAGCCAGAGAAGGCTCCGCACGCAGATACTTGGGGCCTGATACTTGCGTGGCGATCGCCCAGTGTGTTCTCGAAAGAGCTTTGGAGGCCTGGATGGAGGGTCAGGCGGAAGAGGTATAGCGGGATGAGACAGACGAGGCTCATGATACATGGGCCCGCGAAGAGTCTCGTCAAGGGACTGTTGTGCCTACCTAGGAAGGAGTGCAGGGCCCAGGTAGGATTCTACACAGGGCACTGTAGGCTTAGACTGTACCTGACACTGCTGAGAATTGCAGAGGAGGGGGAGTGTAAATGATGCATGGAGGACGACGAGACCCCTTACCATCTACTTACGGAATGCCCCGCCTTAGCTTGGGCAGGATTCAGAATCTTTGGCGTGACGTCGATCGAGCCAGATGCAGTGCGTCGTGTAAGTAAGTAATTTCATTTCATCTTAATTACAAATTTGACTGTTATAGGTATCTATTGATCCATTTATCAATTTTTCCAACACGCGATACTGAAATCATAACTCTCCTTGGATTTGTGGTGGCGAAGAGAAAAACGCACTTATCCGTTTTGTGTGTTTACTGTTTGGAGGCGAAGAAAATTGGACAAAGGTAAGCATTTCTGATTTGAAGCATTTGCAAAGCAAAATAAAAACATGGGAATTCGTCAAAACATAAAAATAGTTTAGTGAGCTTTCAATTTTTAGATACTGCTTATGCAGTTTAAAAAATATAATCAAACAGATGTTACTACACGCAAAGATATTTTATGAGACCCCTAAATATAGATCCACGAGCCGCCACCGAGTTGGACAATAGTTATTACGGGTGTTTTACGTTAGGGAAATGTATAAAGTTGTTATTTATACTTTGGTTAGGTCATATTTATTTAGATAAGGTCAAACGTAAATACCCTAGTTTGCCTTAGGAACCATTCAGTCGGCCTACTTTGGATTAGGTATAGTTTCATTATCTATTAACTTATTCTTCTTCTGCTATCAATGACAATATTAGCCAAGCAACACTTCTATTTCCCTCGATTTTTCCTTATTATATTACCAAAAAACTTTAACCTTTCTTTTTTTGCATCTATTCGCGTGGATTATTCGTTTTTCTTTTGTAATATCACTTCGTTTGATATTCTGCCTCTCTGCGATATAAGCAAATTCTACGCCACAATGCAAATGTCCTGATATGATTAGTGCATGTCTGTTTTAAGGTCATCGACACAGCAATACGTAATAGAGTGAAATAAATATAGTTAACAATTTGAACACCTTCTCAAATCTACTTATTTAATTTTGTACAATTTTAACATTCCACGCTGTGCTCGCATTTCATGAAACCTTAAAAACCTCGGCGATACTACTAACGCCATCTCTTGTACCAACATTTACTCATTTGAACCCGGCGCCGAGCCAACCAATCACAACGCTAGCCTACAGGATAGCCACTTCACCCAACCTAAAACTTCCTAGCTATAATTCTAGTAGGAATCCCTAAAATTCCGATCTTTAATAATCGAATTTCATGAAAACTAGCCAGCAGATTTCGAACAGATTTGTGTTAAAATTCATAATATTAATTTAGAAAACCTGCCATGCTAAGGTTTTACACAATCTCTATATTTAGGTTATTTACTCTTTACTGACGTAATATGACAATAGTGGGGTTAAGTTAACGCGCCAAAGTACGAGAAGACGACGCCTCAGTGTTGCCGATTGTCACATAATTATCAGATTTTATCATAATTTTGCCAGCAGTCTGATACAAAAGATGGCATAACTATCAATTTTAACATAATTTTAACAGACAATTTATTCTGCCAATAATATAATTTGATATTTAATACAGTGGCTTTATACAAAAAGGCTCTGTAAGATTTAAAGTATTTAAATGGCCCCATCTCGTAGAAATATTATCTAACTGTATGCCTAGCTTTTATTACTTGAAAATAGAGGGAGGCAGTAGAAAACCACCGATACAGTAGTTCTATACAAGATAGAGCCACTGTAACCACCGATTCGAGTGGGAGACATCTAAAGGTGCGTATCCACCAAGTGCCGCAAAACGTTTGCGATTGTTTGCAAACTCAATGTTTGTTGGAGAGGTTTATCGAGCGCATTAGCAAACGTTTGTAACCATTTGGTCGTGTTCCGAGCGGTGTCGGTACATCAAAGTGATTTGTTGTTTGTGTGTGCGCTTTGTTTTTTTGGGTATCTACAGTTATTTGCGAATAACTGGCTGGTGGAGACGATTGTCAATAATAGAACTGCAAACAGTTGCAAACGTTTGGTGGATACGCACCTTAAAAGATTAACCTTTACCTATTCAGTGACTTTAAGATCGCCTACCGTCAATGGCGTCAATACCTTAGGAGGTATTGCTGCAGGTTACAGTACCTTTAAGCTAATGTAAGATCACCAAAGCCACTGTAAGATCGCCTTTTTTTCGGCATCATCTCTTTGTTCATGGCGTAAGTGGGGGTAAAATTTTAAACTTTTAATAAACAGCGAATCGCAAACCTTTTTTTAGGAAGTATCCGAGTACTGGGCTTGTGAACGCATCATAAATACATTTCTGACTAATAGATGTCTTTATGGTGCAAGGAATCGCTTCCAGCGGGTCTCGTGGTGCAGTGGTTAGATGCTGTGTTTGTGACACGGCGCGGCGCGGGTTCGAATCCAACGGCAAGACCTGTTTTTTGCATGAAGTGAAAGAAATACAAATGTAATTGTAAACATTGTTATGTGCGCGCAAGCCCAGGACTCGTTAGGCGGGAGGACTCTGCGGACGGTTCCAAAATAGCGAACCTCATGGCGAATCAGAAGATATATTTTGCTGGTCCCGCCATCTTCAGGTTTTAACATAACCTACATCAAAATCTGATAATTTTGGGTTAGCCATCACATAATTTCATTTCATGCCAGCGGCAACACTGCGACGCCTTCTCACGTTCTAGAATTCAGTAGTCTCTTGTCTCTTGACCCATACACAAGCAAGTCGCTCCAAGGGCGCTTTCCCGCCGACATGGCACCAAGCCGCGCCATGCTAGGCAGTTTTCACGTTTTGAGACCCTCTAGTCTTTCAAGATATCTACTCAAGTGACATTGTGTTATCCTGCCATTTCGACACATCGTAGTCGTCGTCTCAAGCATGCAAGTAAAAGTATTTATTAGCACACAGCCATTATTCTCTCATTCACTAATTCAGTATGACGCTGTACCATCGCTGTACTAGCGTCCCCATGGCAATCGTCCATAGGAGTTCATCACAATCGACTCTTGTCTCGAACCCAAGTAAGTAAACACACACGTTTACAATCACAAACTCTCAATATCTCTAACGCTGTACCATCGCTGTACTAGCGTCCCCATTGGTTTTGTCCATGGGAGTTGAATTACTCTCTCACAAGTAAGACGCTGTATCATCGCTGTACTGGCGTCCCCATTGGTTTTGTCCATGAGTGTTCAATATTCTCTATCAGAGTACAACACTGGGTTATTATACTCTGGCCTTATTCTAATATAAGGATTACCCGGCACTTGCCTACCAATATTTAAGATCTCAAAAATACTATGCCCCTAACGGATTTCAGCTTACCCATGCTACCTGCATAGCATGTTTTATAATAATTTGAGGAGTTTGCGTGCAAAACTGGCCAAATCCATTTTTCAGCAATTTTAACATTTTTATGTTTTCTATATAAATCGAACAATCTCTATCTTCCAGCATCGAAATTTGCGTTCAAAACCGACTATTTCTGCGTTAAAAATGCATTTAAACTTTGGGTTTTGCACCAAAACCGGCCATATCCATACACCTTGTATTGTGTAAATGCGACTGTGTACATGAAGAGGTTGGTGTCCACATATAATATCATTTTGTCAATTATTTTTAGTTTTGTTTAATATGTTATAATTTACCAATAATGTCTTATTTTTCAGTTATTTTAAAACAAAATATGTAAACTTTATACTATTTTTATTTTTTTTTTCATTCGTTTTGATGCAAAACCGGCTATATCCAAATTGATTTTTCGTTTTTTTTTTGCAAAAATATCAATAATAGTAAAAAATATTTAAGTCAGTTTAAATGGTTACATTAACAAAAAGCAAATTAAATCTTCTCAGTAAAAATAAGTGTATAGATGAAAGTTTTTCACCACTTCTGAAAATTTTTCTAAAATGGATTTAGCCGGTTTTACACGCAAGCTCCTCATTTTTGCGTGTATAAAAACCGCACTCACAAAGACATCCATGTCATGCTATTATGCAATAACTGCATATCATCTCAAACTACTACATTCAAGTAATTCTTATTTGCAAGAAACCGAACCTAGTTAGCAAGAGACTTAGCAAGTTTTAAAGTGGCTCCCTTGTTCTGGAAGATAAACTGCTGAACGATTTGAGTGTTGCTCGTCAACTGGTGAATATAGTGTACATAGTAGCTTATATGTGGACATTAAGGTAATATTTATCCTGTTAATATTGCTTGTATGTTACTGTATTTCATCTCAAAGTTATCTCAGCTAATCGAGCTCATACGTAGCAGTTCCGCAGGAACTTTAATGCATATTTAACTGTATTTAGCTGCAAGGTTATGTTTATAGTCATATACTAGTTTAAAACTACAACTGTTTATGCAATGCTTTAGCTTTGAAGGTATTATTTTTGGGATATTCCTGCAAGGTCGATACGTAGCATCGACTGATATTGTTCATATCGTAGCACTGACCACTGACTACGTACAATAATTTAATATTTATATTTTGTTTATTTATGAGCGTCCAGTTGTTTTCAAGTAAAATAACTTATTAAAATATTCATATAATGCTAAAGGTCTTTGTTTTATTTACAAGGTCACTTTAGAACTAGCCCCCATGGTAAATTATAATGCCTACGAGCACATCTCTGTTTGTTTAGAAAATCGACCAAGATCGAATCTGAAACAATAGTAGCGGAAAAAGTCTAACTCGAAACTCAAAGAGATATGTTTACATCACGGTTGCATAAGATCTGTTTTGTTTTGATAAATGCACTTAGGACTAATCCAAATTGATAAGTGTGTATCACAGAACTAACAGGTATATTCTAAATTTGCATATTTCCGATAACATGTACATTGAACGGTCCAAGAAATATTATTTATTATCACATTCACATAGCGACGCCGACGGAGAAGTAGTGGGAAAGGGAATAAGGCTGTCCATCCTCAACATCTTTTTAAATACCTCAGATGAATATCATCACACTAGAAGAAGAAATCGTTTTGTGAGAACAAGGCAATTACAGGTAACATATTTTTCCTACACCACTTATGAAACAATGGGAAGAAAAACACAATTAACTTGGCTAGAGAATGCCTTATGAATGTGTGTTGAAAAATTTGTCAACACACGTGTTCAAAAGTATTTTCAACAGGAATCTATTTGAACAGCATAATATTTGATTTGATACGTTGATGTGATAGATGAGAATGGCATGAATAGTAACTTTGAACGCTCCTGTTGAAAAATTGATTTCAATACACGTATGATATTACGCGTTTTGTTGAGAATCTAAAAAGTGCTTTTTGAGTCATTTTCATAGGAAAATAGCGTACATTACTTGTGTGAAAGTACGTTTTTAATCTCGGAAGATTTCATCCTGGTTTGAAAACTAGTACTTTCAACACTTTTTATATAATATACTATTATTTCATATTTAACATCGAGAGACTGTTCATATAAAAATCGTAATAGAATTGTATTCCAAGCATGGGCGCAGACAGGACTTTTTCTCAGGGGGACGATCTGTAGATAATGTCGCGCTGCCAGGGTGCGACGCCCAATTTTTACACAAAAAGTCGTTAAAATCGTTAAAAAAAAGGATTCAACACCCTCTTGAATGACAAATGGGAGGTGCGCGCGCGTTTACCTTTGTAACGCAAATAATTAATTATTAAAGTGCTGCAAGAGTAAAACCAAAACGCATAGCGTAAACAAAAATTTAAAATCAAAGAAAGATGAAAACAAAACAACCCCCACGCCCAACCACTAATTTTTAGAAGTAAGTGGTTTGCACCATGCTTCGTTTAACATAGGTATGTTGCAAAATGACTGGGTTAAATTCCCAGAGGGGGGGGGCGTCATGGCCCCCTGGCCTCTCCTGTCTACGCCCATGGTTCCAAGAGAAGTCAAAATATGCCTCACCTGTACTCGTCGCTGCTGATACAAAAGGGTATCA
>MU194692.1:978-12122 GCA_016904865.1 Pissodes strobi | reverse complement strand
TTACCACTATGGCAACAAACGGGCTGAAAATAGTCGCCACTATCAAAAACGATTGACGTGTTTCGGTATTTTATTGAATAAATTGAATTTCTTCCATTTTGCTGATTTTTACTTATAAAATTATTGTCATATCCCATGTACTTTTTTTTAGAAATATATTCCTAACAATGCAATAATACATGCCTATATAACGTATTTTTCGATTTGCTATTGCTATAATATATGTATGTTTTGATATGATAATAGAAGCTTAATATTTCTAAATAAATATACCTAGTTTACTGAACCTGTATTCGATAATTGCCCATCTCTATATAATCGCAAAAAGTATATCTTACCGTCGCGACATCTGTTCGCAGTAGATGCCAAATATACCGGCGATTCAGTTAAATGAAATGTAAAGTAAACTGTGTCTTGGAAAGGCTACACGTGTTGCTCGCGGGGAGGAGTTTATCTTTACGACCAATGAACTGCTTGTGGTCCAACGTGCTCTGAAGCCCTCTATCGGTTTGGTCCAAAACTAACAAAAAGTGTTAAGTTTTTAGTCCATAAGGTTGACTAACTATCTCCTTTATTCAAACAACGCTTAAACGGAACTTTAAAAACATCCTTGTCACTTTTTGTTATCAGGGGTGCTCCTTCGCTCGAGGTGTGTACGGTGAGCTTCTCTTGAACATTTTGCGGGTTTTCTTTGTCATTTATCAGTGTTTTTTGCTTTTTAGAGGTGGTCTCGTTTTCTAGATGGAATAAAAAGGTCGTTGCTTATGGCATCTAGATAAAATAGTTTCATAACAATTTGGGTGGCAACACATCTAATCAGAATCGAAACGTTTGTTTACTCTGTTAGAATGTCTAATATTTCATGCTCGCTACGGGGGCTCAACCAACAAAAACTAACACAAGACATGCCCAAAATGAAGAAAGACTTTACAAACATAACTTAAAAAAAAAACAGTCTTGCCACTGGAATCTAACCCGGGCCGCCGTATCACAAGCACATGATCTGACCACTGCACTAAATGACCTGTGAAAGTAATTCGTTGCACCGTAAAGACATAGGTAATTCTGATAAATTTCGTACTCTGCGCATGCAATAGCCCGAAAGCCAAGCTGATTGGCTGTGTGCATTGCAAATTAACGTATGCTACATATTTGTACTGTGAATCCGGTAACAGAAAATGAACAGGGATTGAAAAAAAAGCCGCTAATACAGTAGGTAAGCAAAAAAGTGTAATAGGCGTTCATTTTAGTACAGATATTTTCCGACCATTCTGAACATTTTCCCTATACTGTCATCGTGTTTTTGTAGCGTTATTATCATTCTTGTAATAATTAAACTAGTGCATTTGCAACCATTTAACAATCAAATAGTTCATTAGGTAAAATATTAGCAGAAAATAAAGATGAATCAGTAAATAGGACTTCAAACATCAATGTCATGGCATTTGAAAAATAAACCTTTATCTCCAAGTAGCAGCAGATGTATTTAAATAGCTAAGCAATTATATCAAAAAAATCATAGAATTTCGTAATTTTAAAACTTTAAATATTTCGAAAACCGTCAAGTTTTGATACGTGATACATGATTATACAAAAAATATACATAATTTAATAGACATTTCAAAATCATGTGCCTTGCTTTTTTGAAAAATCATGTATACATACATTATAACAAAAGTACAGCTTTAAGCTGTGACAAAAGCATATGTAAAAGCAAGAAAATTTGCTCGTTTTTTTCTTCTAATTTCAAAAATGGTATATCTATTTAGAGTTATCTAGATCACCCTGTACATATGTATCGATTGCAAGCATTGTTTTTTATATAGTCATCTTATCTTTGCCTCTATAGCTGAATATGTATCCAAAATTCGTAAACTAACCCAAACTAACCCAATACATTGAAAACACTATTCCCAGCAGGGGCATAGCGACAGGGGTATCTGAGGTATCAATGATACCGGGCCCACCACCCATGGGGGCCCCCCATGGTTCCTTACCTGGTACATTTGTCAAGATGTATTTTGCCAAAAATTGAAATAGAGCCCACCAATGTTTTAAAATCATAATCTACTTGTCAATAGTCAAAACGCATTTTATAAAACATAGAAATAGGTGCTCAACACAAAACTTGTCAGCTCGAGGAAATCAATATATATTATTGAGCAATAAGCATGCATAACATGATGATGTGCATTATTGCGCCGGATTTATTAATAAATTTGGCAAAATGGCAACATTGATCGCGAAATTATCCGGCTTTGGGTCGTACGTCAAGTCGAAACACGAAAACGCTAGTCGATTCATCAATCGCGTAAACTAGATAGCACTGGTAGACAGTAGTGCAGTATTTGTGCTGAGTTAAGTTCTTATCGTCGTTATCGAGCAAAAAGAGACAATTTAAAAGAAAATGAGTGATAAAAATATTTAAACGGTTGTCAGAAGCGAAAACTAAAAGAGAAACGAGAAGAATCAACAACCAAATGCCTAAAAATATCTTCATTTTTCTCACTGCAGCCAGTCAAGTCTTCTGATAATAATAAATTAACGAATGTCACAGAGGTCGACTCTGAAATGCCTCATGGCAGTGAAACGGTCTGTTATCAGGAAAATTCACCTAAGAAATTTTAGCGAAAACCTTAGTGACTTGGAGAAACAAATCATTCTGAAGCTCGGTCTGCATCAGCCCCAAGGTCCCTTTCCAAAAGATCCACAGACAAGCAGAAGCTTTTCAGTAGAGCGATATAATTATTTAAATAAGTCAGGGATTAAAACTACTAGGCGTTGGTTATGCTATTCTACAATTTTAAATAAGGTATACTGTCACTTTTGTTGGCTATTTGCAAATCGGGTTAGTTCATTGTATTCAAGTGCTTGGGTTAATGGCATTCGTGTGAAAAGTAATTTTACCGAGGTCATTCAAAGATGAATATTCCCGCCAGAATGTTGAAGCAGCAGTAGTGCACCAAAACTGGAGCCAGTCAAATACAGTAGATGTTCATTTAGAAAGTGATTTAAATAGAAAAATTGATTTTTGGCGTCAGGTTTTACACCGATTGATTAATGTCACTATTACATTGGCGTCTTGTAATTTATCCTTTAGGGGTCACAACCAGCAATCTGGTAATTTTATTTCAATAATAAAATTAATGGCTGATTACGATCCCATTTTAAAAGATCTTTTAAATTCTGTTGATTATTTAAGCCCATCACAAATTCAAAACGAAATCATTGAGATGCTAGGCAATCAAATTCAGACCAGAATTGTGGCAAAAATGAATAAAGCGCCATTTTTTTCTCTCATCATGGATAGCACTCAAGATATTTCTAAAGTAGATCAGTTGTCACAAGTAATACGTTATGTAAACATTGCAGACAATTAAAAGGGGACACAATAGAAAAATTGAAATCTGCGAATCTTTCTTAGGATTTAAACCAAGATCAGACCCTACCGCTCAGGCTTTAACTAACGAGATTTTAGGAATAGATCTGAGTAAATTCAGGGGACAAGGCTATGATGGCGGCTGTTATGTCAGGAACTTAAGCAGGTGTCCAAAAATTTATTAAAAACTTTGCACCCACCGCTGATTATGTTCATTGCGCATCTCATTCACTAAATTTACTTCTTAACGATGCGGTTAATGAAGTCCCTGAAATATCAACGTTCTTTGACAGTCTTGAACAATTATACTGTTTCTTTGGAAACTCTATTAAAAGATGCTTCATCTGACGTTTGTCCCACACGATGGAGTTCTAGAAATGATAGTTTGTTCGCATTAAGAAGTAATTTTAGAAATATCTTGAAAGGATTATATCAAATTGTTTTAATATCTTCAAAAAAGAATGAGCGAGATGAAGCGAACAGTCTCGTTAAAACCTTATGTAATTTCGAGTTTGTTTTCTTTGTTGTCATGTTTTCAGACATATTTAAAGTTATTAATCCAGTTTCAAAGGCATTACAGAGTCCTACCACCGATCTACGACAAGCCAATAGCATGTTAGAAAATATTCTTGAGGCACTTAAAACGATGAGACCAGCTTTGTCTTTCGAGGAAACACGAAACAAATCTAAAAATCTGGCAAAAGAATGGGACATTGTTCCTGAATTTAAACTAAAAATATTTAAAAAAGTTAAGCGGTTTTATGACGAATTGGCGGAAGACCAACGAATCACTGACTGTGAATCACATTTTAAAGTAAATATTTTTAATAGAGCTTTAGATATTTTAATAAATCAATGTCAAAAACGATTTTCTGGCATAAATAGTTTATTTTATAGTTTCAGAGTATTTTTACCAAAACATTTTATTAACTTCAGTGAAGATAATATAAAACATTATGCAAAAAAAATTAGTACAAAGTATAGCGACGATTTAAGCAGTGACCTAGGGGAACAGCTCTGCATCCTTAAACTGTGTCTCAAATCAGAACTATTAAAAAAATCTTCTATTAAAGAGCCTTTAGAGCTGTTATTTAAATTAGAGGGGGCTCCGTGGAATACCATTTACGAGTTGGAGGACATTGATGAAAAGGTAGCCTCTCCTCTTCGTTTGCCGAGGTAATTACTGCGGCTTTAATATTTCTATCATATTTGGCTATTATCTCAATTGAAAAGGATGAATGAGCCACTTTTTAAAATCATCAAATGAGTTACAAAAATGTATTGACATTTTTGCGCATAAAAAAGCCAGAAAAATGTCTTTTTAAATTTGTAGAGGTGCCAACGCCATAATAACTTATTTTATATTTTCACAATTTTTTTTGTAAATAAAGTGATTATTTATATTTTTGTTTGTATTGCAAAAAGTCGGTCATTTGGAAAACTCAATCTCGATGGTGCGTCTTTCAGTAGGATGGGGGGCCCTCGTCAAATGTTGATACCGGGCCCACTTAGGCCTCGCTACGCCACTTTCCCAGTATTGAATAACCCAAACTTTAATAAACGAGTAACTAAGTTACTTATTAATATTAGAATTTGTATCTCATCTGCACATCAATTATTAGTTAATTTACTGTTACAGTCAATTTGTTAAGGATTAAACGTCACAAAGTCGGTTACAAAATACATTTGGTAAATTTTGTATTATTTCTTCTAGAAGTACATTACTAAAAATTATTACAAATGTCATAATTTTCTTATTAGTAAATTCCTCTTATATGAAGCATATAAAAGTAGAGTTAAATAAAACGCCATGCAAAAAACGCATACATATAAATAAAGGAGTATAACTTATTTACCTTGTGTGGCCGGCAGAACAAATTTAATGTTTTAAAAAAAACCTGTGTCATTGATTAAACTGTAACAAACTACAACAGTGCATAGTCGAAGAACTAAGTTACATTCCTCGCGCGTAAAAATGTGTGACCATTAACGTGTCTGGTTTCGAGTGTCCGTCCATCAGTGTATTTAAAATATTAACCCTAGAAACACAATGTGTAGTCAGTAGCACAACTCTCAATATGGAATATGTGGATCATTTTTAACAGAAAGCAGGATAATTTGCCACCCAAGCGACGCTATGATCATCCATATACTGCATCGAATAGAGTTACTAATATTTTCACAAGATAAAACTTGAAATAACAAAAAAATTTATAATGAGGTATGGTAGTCTCTATTTTGACAATAAATGCTTCACATGCTATGGGTATATGAAGAATAAAACCGATAATTCAAAGCAAGAAAAAAAAGTAGTTAAAAATGCTTGTAGGCAGAGCTGCGGTACTGAGTACTTAAAGTACTTGAATTTAGTACTTAAGTAAAAAGTACTTTAAGTACTGATACTTATCTTTTTTAAGTGTTTATCAAAATACTTATACTTAATACTTAAATTTTACCATTAAAAACTTAAGTACCAAAAAGTACTTGAATATATTTCAAGTCCCTATAAGTACTTAAATATATCAAAGATGAGGTACTTAAGTATTTTTTCACAATTAAGTTAAAACACAAACATAAGTACTCTGCTACAGTGGCGGCTATTCAGCGGAAGTAGGGGAAGTGCCACTTCCTCAAGAAAATGTAATTTAAAAAAATACAATTAATTCATTCGGCAGTAAAATAATAATATATTTTAAGATTCAATGATAAAATTTTCTTAGTTTAGGAATAATCTGTTTCCCGTTACCCCCCTTATAACTAATAATTCAATTATTTTCAAATATTAAAATCAAAGCTTCATGAAACAAGAACAAGAATCTCGCCACCTGCACATTCCCCGTTAACACCACTATCGAATAAAACAGAGGTAAACCCACATGAAAATGTCTATTTCTTTTCGCGTACGCGCCGATAGCAGTGACAATCTCATTATCATTTGTGTAGACCTTTAAGGAAGAGGCTTCGCTCGAGAGCCGTCGAGTCATCAAAAGTATAAGCGCAACTAGTTGGTTGCCATGACAACGATGACGTCGTAATGCTCGTACATTTGTTTGGTTTGCAATGATTGGAAGAGCTGGCGTGTAGCACTTCCTTTCCCAGATCAACGCGAAAGCACGTTGTTTCGTTTATTGCGAGTTTATTAGGTGACATTCCGCCGTGAATTATTTTTTATTTACATTCCATTATAGTATTATACAAGAGATATTTTCTATATATTCTAGTTTTAGTGTGATTTTCCTAGACATGTGATTTGCAACAAATCATTTTGTTGCTAATACAATATGAATGTATTTTATTTTTTGATGCTTTACCTAAAAAATACCGGTAATAATTATTAAATAATTTTGGCAGTTTGGGTGTGGACCCCAAAAATTTTTCACCTGCGGCGCTGTTCCTTCTGTCGATGTCGCGGTCGGTAGCTCTTCCCCACTTTTCAAAGCCGCGAGCCGCCACTGCTCTGCTAACGCTGCGCTGCTTAGAGGGCGACGACGCAAAAAAAATATTCGATTCGTGCCAGCTGCGAAATTCGCCGGGCTACACGCTCGTAACCTAGGGTTAAAACGATTACTTTGAGACCGTTCTTCTCGTTACTGACATCATTTTATATTGTGAAGATTGTGATTTGTGATTGTTTTTGTGAAGAGTAAGCTGAGTTTAGCTGAGTAAGGAGTACCGAGTATAAGGATATTCAGACTTGGGTGGTGTCCGAGATAGAGTCTCGTAACAGAAAATGAAAACAAAGTATTCGACATAAATCATTCTCATTCCCGGTCACGTAATGATCCATTTTTTGACTTTGAAGATGAAGAAGAAGCACCAGAAACCATTTCTTTGTTATCTCCATCCTCCTCTCAAAAAATACCTAATTCCACTTCACTTAGTGAACTAGAAGTTTTAAGGTATCTGAATGACAAAAGAGTTAATTTAGAAATGCTGAATGATTACAAAATTCTTAAAATGATTTTTATAAAATTCAATACCATTTATGCCATCTTCCACCTGTAGAGCGTCTTTTTTCTTTTGCTCGGATAATAAATTATCCGAGAAGACACGCTTTAAATGATGCTAATTTTTAGAGATCGGTGGTACCAAGCACTAAATACTTAAATGTTAGTACTTGAAGTCTTAATACTTAAAAATACACGTAAAGCAGTTCTTACTTATTTTTTTCAAGTATCCCTTAAAAAACTTAACTTACTGGTACTTATGGCGAATTTGAAAAATACTGGTATTTAATACTTCAGTATGTTTTATGGGTACTTACAACAGCTCTGCTTGTAGGCCTACGTATAATATAGAATTTCCATACGATGATTTTTTAGCAGTTTATGTTGGGGTTTGGAATTTCTTACTATAGGCACATGCACATGCATTTATTGCTCCTGTTAAAATCGTCTTTTATATGTGATAAAGTAAATAAAATTTTTTTAAAATTGTGGGTGATGTTAGATAGTGTTTTATGTAATTATTCTGCAAATTTGAAGCAGAAGTCTAGATAAACTTGAAATTTATTAATTACTGAGCCATACTATATAAACCTATTCTTCAGAAAAAGTATAGATAAGACATTTATTGAAATTTCTTATCTACCTAAGTAAACATTTGTGAAGTTTTTTGTGGAGGTCTGAAAATCTTTGACTGTTAATTTTAGAAATTGTGTTTGTGCTTAAATTTTTGATTAAGGACTATGGCATAACAACTGTTTTATAGCAATTACTAGTGAATATGAGTAACTTTACATGCTGTAAATTAAAACAAATCCCATTGTATTATATATGCGCAAAATGCTCTGGCACATTTCATAAATTATGTGCCCAACGAGAGAAAAAGAAATATAAATTTCTACGGGATTATAAAATTATATGTTACAACTGTAACACCTCAGATGACGCGATCGACAGTACTGCTGAAGATGAAAGAAGTTTCTTAGAAAAGACTACAACAGATCTGACTGATGACTCAGAGGCGAAAGACAAAAAGATAGAAAGTTTAAACAGAGAAAACTTACAAATTAAGCAGCACTTAAAATGGAAGAGGAATTAAACAACGTTGTTAAAAATCAGGAAAGAATATACTGAGCGTGGGCACTTACAAAAAATTAAGGAAAGTGGCAACGAGATTATTAAACTCAAATGTGAATTGTGAAATCACGAATTTGAATGAACAAAAAGAATCACTACAAAACGGAGTTGGTGATTCAGCCGACCCTGGCTAGCCGCTCGAGCTCATGCATCGCCTTGATGCGTCATTACAATTTTGTACCGGTCGGTGACAAGCAAGAATCCGTAACTCGGTTCTTTCTTTTGGGTTAAAGAAGAAAAATGCCTAGAAATCGTATTTCTAGTATAGTGAAGTGTTAGTGATACGTCTTGCTCGCAAAGGAGGCGAAAAAAGGGGGCAATATGCATCGGGAGAAGCGAATCAGGGGGTGAGTCCATATAAGATTATATGCTAAAATTTCAAATATACATAAATACCTAGGTATCTTAAATATATATAAACAGAATCTCTTGTATAAAAGCAAACTAAATGTGTATAATACTAAACTGAGTATTATGAATAAATATGACACTTGTAACCCTTATTTTTTTTACTTAATAAAATTGAAATGGAAAATACTCTCAAACTTCTAAAACTCACTATACTTATTAGAATAAAATAGAGTGCGAACGGGTTACAGTCAAAAATGCGAATGAAGCAGTAAACAAAAATTAAATGTGCTCACTGCGATTTGAATTATACTAACAAACTGTTATTTATATACGAGGGCATGACAAAACATTGTTATATTTATTTGTCGTCTTTGCACAATTACACAGACTCAAACAATATATTCGGAATTGAAATATATTATATCGAAGTGAATCTAAGTAATAAGCAACAGTTAACGATACGAGCTATTCGAACCGTTCTCTAGTAATCTCGTCCAATCGTACATCCTACCAAAGAAATATACTATTCAATCACAAAAAGTGTTTACATAACAAAATCAAGAGGAGGAAATATATACCGGTCTTCCTGCACATTTATTAATGTTTTACATAGAATAAAACGTTTATACCATATAAAGGAATATAAAAATAGAAACAAATGGTTATAATGCCTTCGTATCATTCGTTTTTCGATATTTGATCCCCGTATGGGGCACATGTGGGACTATAAACTACAATTCGATTCGATGCAAATATTGCAAAACAAAAAACAAAGTTATATTTAATTATGATCCACTGACTCATACTGCAGATCTATATGAAAATTTAAGAGTATGGCAATTACATAAGGTATTAAAATTTGAACAGAATAAACTTATTTACAGGATAATAAATAAAACTCAAAATTAAAATATTATCATAATATTTTCAAAGGATATTCATAGCCACAATACTAGAGAGTTTATAGGAAATCATACTGTTATTATTACTAAAATGCAATTATCCTCAATACCAGTGTTCAAAAACACTGGCTAGAGGAATAAGGACTATGTATATTGTAATTATTGCTATTACTGTATTAACAAATACTTTTCAAAAAATAAAAATAAAATAAAAAAATTAAAATTTTGAGTAAGTCGAAGAGTGTCCTTTTCTCACGAAATTAACCTCTAAAAACTAGCCACAAAGGCAAGCTGACGCATAATTTACGAGCGACTAAATCCCAAGTTGGGTATTATTATAGCTTGCATGGCCCTCCGTTGGCTTTGCTCGCAACGGAGGCTCAATCAACAAGAACTAAAAGTGCTAACCAAAACTAACCCAAAATTAAGGGAAAAAGGCGGAATGTTATCGTTCGGCTTTGTCGAAGCAATGTAATACCGGAACGCATTATTTTTAAACAATTCGTGTTGACATGAGCCGTCCAGTGAGGGAAAAAAATGGAGTAAACATTGCTTGCAGGAGATGTTAATAACTAATAATAATACCTATTTACAAATTCGCATTTGCAGATGCGAATAACTTTAACTAAAATTGGCCTTCACATTTGCAGATGTGAAGGGCCTCCAGCAGCCTCCACCCCAGTAGGTATATTATGTAAAAGTAGTTAGAGGCACACTATATCCCTACATTTGCCGATGTAAAGGATATATGTACTGACAAAAATAAAACGGTATAGTGCTATGTATTTGCAGATACAAAAACAAATAACCACCATACTATTGCAACCCTCTTACATAAAATCATTGCATTGGACGTAGCGAATTATTACACTCTTGATTTCTATTCAAAACAGAAATTACAGTATTTGCAGATACTGTAAATATGCTAAAAATTCGTTGCATTTGCAGATGCAGTCGAAAGCATAACCAGGGTTTAGCAGCAAGCAAAAAGGTGAATAGTTCGTTGTATTAGCAGATACAATCGATCGTACCCACTGTCTGCAATTGCAGTTGCAGATAGTGAACATATTCATGAACCTATTTTTCTGTTCAAAAACAGAAATTGCAGCATTTGCAGATGCTGTAAATAGGCTAACAGATCGTTGCATTTGCAGATGCAATTGATATCATAAGTAGCAAAACCAAGGAAACTCTTTTGCATTTGCAAATGCATTAGAAGATCCTTCACGCTAGCTGAGGAAATAACTTAGCCAAATCAAGACTATCAAGACTTACCAACAACAGAAGCACCAGATGGTCCTGAACAAAGTAACGACCACCTAGCAGTGTAGGGTGTAGGAAAAAAAAAAAACGACGAAATCACACCTGCGAGGCCAGAACTACATACTCAGATAGTTTAGACGGGACAATTACTTATTCAAAGGACTAAAG
>JAEQML010068548.1:0-18189 GCA_016904865.1 Pissodes strobi | reverse complement strand
TATAAAAGTACAGGGAAAGTAAAAAAAATTGCCTTGTCTAGTCCTCGTTGGATAACCCTGTACATGTTCAACCAATTTAAATTTTCAAATAAGTCTTGTTTGTTTCAGACCATTTAACATTGATCAAATCAATTTGTTAAGTCTCATCTGGCTCAGTGGCAGTTTTTCTATAATTTAAGTATAATAATTTCTAAAATTAGGCACTTTACCATTTTTATTCATCTTTCACACTTCACTTGTTTTTAAAATTTAAAATTACCGCCATTTCTTGACGCGGTCGTCAGTCCACTTGTCAAGCTTGTCAACGGAGACATGTTTGTCGTTCCACCGAAACGTAGTTCCCACCTCGGTCTGGTCGTTTAGTGTTAAATTATGTGAGCCTTTTCAAAAATGTAACTTGTTATTTAAATTAATTAATGTGACCGTTGTCGTTTGATGTTGTTTGTTCCTCTTCGTGGATATGTCTTTTTGTTCCAGTGACAAGTGAATGAAAAGAATTCCACCATTTTCTGTTCATTTCGCTTAAAAACATGGGAAAAAATCACACAAACTTTCAGCTTAATTACAATTTTTAATTAAAATCTTTTATATCTTAACAAATATTCAGAATTCAAAATTCAAATTCAAAATTCAATTTTATTCATGCTATAGTATCCATAACAATACCAAATGCAATGTTTCATTTCTCAACCCAAAATTAGACAGCATTTACTGTTTTCCACTAATGGGTGGTTCTTTTACTCACTATCCAGGTAACACTGATGATGGCTCCGGCTGAAAGCGCTCTGTTACGCCAATTTAGAGGTCCTTTGGATTAAAATTGTATGCATGGAATGCAAAAACACAAATGAAGATATCCCGACTTAGATTCAAAAAAGAGGAATGTTCTTCGGTCTGAAGGAATACCCATTCCAAAGATGCTACAGAATCATTAATGCCTGATGAAGTTCAATATATGCAATTCGAAAACAACAGTGTTTATGAATAATAGCGCCAACCCGATTTGGAAAATATTATTCATTTTGAACAGTTTATATTAAGGAAGTACATTTTATTTTATAAGAATCATGCAGGAGACATTACTTCGAAATATTCAAATAGGTAGTTTTGTTTTTGGAGCACGTCATTCTGGAGATATTTTGTCATATATCCATTGTAGAAGATATTTCATATCAGTAATGTGGCCATATATCATAAAATCATTCCTCATACTTGTTTCCTTAAAAAAATTATATCATATTTATTTATAAAAATCAAATATCAAATTAAATATCATGTTGTGATTTTCAATCAAATAATTTAGTAAAATATTATTAGAAACTTTATCCTTATTTTCAAGAAATTTGGTAGACTATTTTCCGCACATTCTATAACATGTGCTTTAACTATAACAAAGTGTCATACATTGAACAGCAAATAAACCAACAGGATGAGGTTTTTTCTTTCATTTGCACAAAATTGTCTAGTGCGTACTTCCGTTCGCACGATTGTTGATTGTTAAGGTAATTAACTTTTAACGGGTGTTTACCGAAAATCGTCATTATTTCTTATTATTTCTTAACTCCAGAATTTAAGTATGTTAATTAGGAAGAACTACTCAGATTTTGCATACAAATTTTAAGGAGCGATGAGACCCGTTTTTTTTTTTAACCGGCATACCTACACATTTGAGAAGAAAAAAATCCTGAAAATTTCCAATGCGGAATAAAAAAAACATGGATATAAGTGACAGGAATATCACTGGTGACTTCTACTTGCAGATGCTTTAAATTGATATTGAAGATCTAATTGACAATATACCAGACATTGGAAGTCGGGAAATCATATGGCAACAAGATGATAATGTTGTCATACGATTCTATCAATGAATCGGAGAACGTGGAACAATTTCCTGGCCGCCCAACAGACCTGATCTCACATCATTGGACATATTTTTTTGGGGACGCTGAAAAGATTAAGTTTTATTCTCGGAGCATGGTGATATTGCGCAAATAAATAAGTATGTTGAACATAGAAAAAAATACAAACTGTGTGTCTGCGAAGTGAAATATCCACTTCTGAGTCACACTGGCCTATTAACAAATTAAATATGGCTGATCGATTATTGATTTGAATAAATGGTTGCAATTTTCTTACAAGATTTATATAAATATAATCATTAATGATTTTAATAGATACTTTGTAGTTAACTTAATTATTCCCTGAAAAATGCATGAAAAATCACATACTTACTAAACTATAAATATGGATTTTAAACTGTATTTAATGATAATCTTATGATATGATATGGGTGTTTCATTATAAAAAAGAGAATAATCGCTTCGTTGTGCTGTTTTAAGTGAAAGGTAACAATTTTTTATATGGCATTTTTCAATAACAAGTTTATGGTGGTATCTATTTATGGTAAATCAACCGGTATGCAAAATTCTAGAAAAAAATGGCGTGTGGGTTATATTATAATCTCCCTAGTTATTAATTTAAAAATAATTTACAGTTCCATATGATGAATGGGCACACAGTGGTAAATCCCCTCTTTCAAATGTCCTTTTTGGCTCATTTTTCGTTGGTCATTTTTGCGACATGTCCTTAGCCCAATTTCATTTCAGATAAGTTATTCGCTCAATTGCATCGGCAACCCTGGTTCTTCGGCATATTTGATCGTTTGGAATCCTTTTTCTCAACGTGATCCCCAACATGGAGCGTTCCATGGCCCGCTGCGCTACTTTGACTTTATTGACTGATTTTCGTGTTAGCGTCAGAGTCTCTTAGCCGCAAGTCAAAACCGGCAGAACACACTAGTCAAACACTTTCCCTTTAACGCATATGGGGATCTCGGACTTGAAAATGCGTTTTAGCATCCCATAGGCGGCCCACGTTAATCCAATTCCCCTTTCAATTTTGCAGGTTTGATTATCTCTGCCAATCCTAATATCATCAGATACCTGTAAGATCTACCAGAAAATTCCGGCCAGCTCTGCCAATCCTAATATCATGCCTCAGATACCTGTATGATGTGACTTGGAAAATTTCTTTTCCTTTTACCAGAAAGTACCGGCCAGAGACTAGATTTGTCATGAAGTTCATTTTTGACGTATTGATTTTAAGCCCGACTTTATGTGAAGCAGCTGGTCTTACAACCAGTTCTTCCGCCTTATCCAAGCTATCCGTGATCAGCACAATGTCGTCAGCAAATCGAAGGTGACTGAAGTTATCACCATTAATATTTATACCCCTATCCTCCAACTCGATACTCTTAAACATATACCCCAGCAAAGTGGTATATTGTATCACACTTAACGCGGGCGTGCCTCAGGGCGCAATAATTTCACCAACTCTGTTCCTCATCTATATTAATGAGCTGCTAACCGAAACGAATAATCCTTTTACAGTTTTGCAGATGAAAGTACCCTTGTCTCCCAATTTAAATCAGAAAAACCTTTACCAGCTACTGACACACTTATCACTGCAGATAGTAGCAGATTACATCAATTAATCAAGACTTGGAGACAGTTCAAACTTGAGGCGACATAAATTTGGTCCAGTTCAATGCAGCAAAGACCCAAACAGCCACGTTTACCAAGAGGGTCAATACGGCGGGCCCTGACTTCATTATCGGAGGATCAACCATTCCTTCATCCTCTTCAGTCGACTACTGGGTGTCTCGGTCAACAGCAATATGTCCTGGCATGACCACGTTGCTAACATCGCAAAATCAGCCTCCCAGAGTCTTGGTGAGCTATTTCGCAACAAAAAACTCTACACCCCGCAGCAGTTGCTCTTGCTCTATAAAGAGCAAATAAGATCGTGCTTAGAATATTGCTCACACATCTGGGGTGCCTCACCAAAGCACACCCTAAAGCTGCTCTATAAAGAGCAAATAAGATCGTGCTTAGAATATTGCTCACACATCTGGGGTGCCTCACCAAAGCACACCCTAAAGCTGCTGGATTGTATTCAGAAGAGAGCTGTGCGTCTTATCGGCGACCCGGAGTTGACCCGGAACCTGGATAGTCTGGAACACCGCACACATGTGGCGGAGATGTCCCTGTTTTACAGACACTTTCACGGCAGATGTTCCGAGGATTTGGCCAGCCTTATCCCGCCCCTGGCAACGCCTGCCAGACAGTCACGACAGACGCCATAAGCGCACCGGTTCGTCGTGCAACTGGAAACACCTAGAATATCGCTTTACAAGAACTCCTTTGTCTGGCGCACTGCATCGCTGTGAAACTCACTCCCAGGATATATGTTTACCCCTAATTACAATCTACAACTATTCAAGAACCGTGTCTATCAACATCTTCGCACACACGCCCCTCGTCGAGCGCTTTAGAATCTTCCTTTAGTGTGTGTGCCACACCAATAAAGAAAACCCTGCCGCACGCCGCGCTGCACCCTGAATCTATCCGTCATCTCGTGGAGTCTCACGCTTGCTCTTGTATTTTCTTATATGTGTTGCAGTATAGCAGAGTTCCTATGGTCTACTCGGCAGTCAACAAATGCTTTGAACATCTCACTATGTTTAATGGAGTCATACGCCTTTTCGTAGTCCACAAATATTAGCACGAGCGGTTTATTGTACTCAACGGATTTCCCAATTAACTCCCTGTAAATGGGCATTTGTTTCGTACCCCGATCGGAAACCTGCCTGTTCTGTAGGTTGATAGAAGTCGAGTTTCGATGTTAAATGTTTAGTTAGAATTTTGGTGAACAGTTTATAGAGATAAGAGAGCAGACTAATTGGTCTATAGTTTTGTAGGTCTGCAATATTTCCCTTCTTATGCATGACTATTATAACTGCATTATTCCAGATTTTAGATCTTGTGGTTTCTGTAAGACACTTATTGAATAGTTTTGTTACGGCCTTTAACAGTTGTTCTTCACCTTCCTTAACTGACTCAATCATGATGTTGTCTTCGCCTGGCGTCCTATTGTTCTTCATTTCCAACATTAATTTTAAGACTTCTTCCTCTGTTATATCAGACACTTCTTCCGATCCCTGGTTTAAAACTCGAAAGATGTCCTCAGTGCATCTCAGCTGTTTGTTATTGCAGTATAAATTTGCATAGAAATCTTTCACAGTTTCTACGATTTCTTCTTTATTTGTGATCATTTGTCCTTTTGCATTTTCCAGTTTTATGATTTCTGCCGTTCCCAGTGCGATTTTACTTCTGAGTACTTTCATGCTCTTCTTTTCTTCCACAACTTTATTTACCCATTTTGTGTTATAATCTCTGGTATCCATCCGTGCGGCTTTCGATATATTTTTGTTCAATATCCTCAATTTGTTGCTATTGATTGAGTGCCTATGTACTATTGCTCGCCTTTGTTTCATAAGATGACGGGTATTTACTGAGATCCTTTCCTCTTTATCACTTCGCTGGGTACAGTGTATTTTCTGGGCTTCTTGTAATGTTTGTAGTATTGTGCTGTTTAAGTAGTCTATATCCTTTATGTCTATATTTCCCAACTTTTCAGCTAAGATTCCTTGATATTCCTCCTTGTTTGCAACTGTGTTCCATTTCTTATTTTTGGTGTTTTGGAGTTTTCTTCTCTCCTTTTTCAGATTTAACATTATTGGTGCTTATGATCGCTCATCACTGATAGAGGGTTAAGTACTGTTACATCCTGTATGATTTGTTTCTTATCTGTAATGATGAAATCTATTTCGGTCTTCGTGTTTCCGTCGGGGCTAATCCATGTCCATTTTCGTCGCTGAGGTAAAAAGAAGGTATTCATAGCGTTAAGGCGGTGTTCTAAAGGAAATTGCAACAGGAGGTTGTTACGGTAATTTTAACAATTCCGTAACATCAGGTTTTTCCGAGTTCGCTTGTATTTATTGTTAGTTTAAAATAATTACTTTTCATCTTCAACCTATTTTGAATTACTGTCTGAATCGACCTGGTAGCAACAGTGTGGAAAATTTCGCATTAAATAGTATGAAAATATTAATAAATACTGAATTTTTATGTTGCCCATCAAGTTCATTTAAAACTAATTTTTGTCTTTAAATATATCAGTCGACAATTATCTCGTTAATATAAAATGAAAATTAATATTATGGGTTGAATCTACGTAAATACAGCAGTGGAATATGTTATTTAAAATTAATAAATAATTTCAAATATGCAGTTCAGATTTTATGATTAAAGATCGGTCGCCTCGTACGTACGGTGGAAAAAATTGAATATTTGTGACGACTGCGTGTCAGTGTCATTTTTTTTCGAGATGTGATTCTGGTGGAAGGTAGACGGTAGGACTCGATTTTAAAAATCTGTCTTGTACCGATTACCAGTACGAGAGGTTGTGAGAAGGTATGGCTTGATTTATTTTTACTTTTTTTTGCGTTAGCTAATTTTTATTTCAAGTTTTCTGTACCGAAAAATAAAGCTGCTAAGCTTGTAAATTTCTGGTATTTAGCTACTATCGTTTTGCATACCCCGTTGTCTTTTGCCGTGTGTATGTTTGTGCCTGTAGGGCAGTGTTTTTTGGGCTTAAGGCTCTTGGATAAGAGAGAAAAAAGGGGACTTGATCCTACAAAAGCAGGGGTTATTAAATTTCGGATTTAGTTCAGCAACCCAACAAAGGAATCGATTAAATTGGCCTATAGGGCTCATATCTAGGTTCTAGTTAGAGGTAGCAATTTTTAGAAATTAATAACTAAAACTGTCGAGGGTGTATGATACTCAGTCTAATTTTCTCTAGTACCGTTATCGGTTGGATTCAAGCTTAGTTAGTTATTATTCAACCTATGTAAATATTTTATCGTCACGTCAGATATTTAAAGAGCGCCTTCTCAAGCCTTCTCGACCGTGATGGGTACAAGATCTTAATAACTCTGTTTCTTTATTCCGATGTAAATTTGTCATTACCTTTATCTTTGAATTAAACTGATTTTTTAGTTGAAAAGTAGCTTTCAGGCAATGATTAAATTCTGATTACCTATTTAAATTTAAAGATTTCATGTTTGTTCTTACCTGATGACTGTAATTGTTTTTCTATTGAAATATTGTTCATTACAATATTTCTCAGCTTAAATAACTATTCATTTTATTTATTATCTGTAATCTGTTCACTGTTTGATTTAAAAACATAATTATTGTCTACAGTCTAAACAATTCTGTGAAAATTGTCGGAAGCATATTTAATTAAATTAAATTAAATTTCTCCTTCAGCGTGTTTTGGCATTTTTCAGCATTGTTTATTGAGAAGAATTATTTCTAGATCTCTCCTGTCAATTTCTGTATTAAAAACCTAAGCTAAGACAAGCGACCCTCTCCGCCATATTGAAACAGGGTTGTAACAACATTCTTGGTGAACTCTTTAACTGCCTTGTACTGGTTTTTTTCATGCTACTGAGTCCACACGCACTCGGCCTACCATGACAGTTTCCAGTGACGTCACAGGACAGATCCGAGGCACTACAGCAATTTCCAGGAACCCTCTCCAGGAAGCTCGGAGGACGCATAAGGTAATTAAAGGGCAGTTATCACCAGGAAGGTTCAACAGAATAGTACATTTAAACCCTTATTTTTGTTAGAAGGAAATAGAATTAAAATTGTTTATTTAAAATTTTCAATCGTTTATTTTGCGCTTTTAACCACTACGGCACTTGAAAAAAAACTTTAATAAGCATGCTCCTTACCCATACACCCTGAGTATCTTTCAGTTTATCTTTTTAGTAAATTAAAGTAACTAAAAAGATCTTAGAAAATATGTCTTTAACCGTTTCCTTCTTAAGACAGAGCGTGCCAAAGATAATGGAGTGGGGGAAAGTTAGGAAATTTTGATAAATATTGAAATTTGTTAGAGATATTATTTGCAAACTTGAGAATAAGTTATTGTCATATATAGAGAAGCTCTTACTCACATACACGATTTATCTGCTACCACTTATTTTCTGAAATAAAATCATATACCACTAGTGCTTTTCATCAAGATTTAAATTTATATAATTAATATTCGTTACAAATATTATAAAGGTGTCTCTTATTGCTCTTATAATAATTTGGCAGGAAAGTATAATTTTAAACCATTAGATTGTTATTATCTATATGTTAAAATTGACTGAGTTAGTTTTGAATTATTATCGGCTGAATATCAATTTATTTTTTAATTACCTATTATTTTTCAATTTTGACACTGCACTGCATACTTTCATCACATGTAAAAGACCTTATATGTCCAAAATAGTCCAAGGAATATTCCATCATATTTTGTTTACTTACTTAAGAAACATCCTATATATAATCTCTCTATGATAATTCTAATATATCGTTAAGCCGGACTCAATGTAAAAGTATGTAAATCAGATGATATCATGAAATTTGTATTTAATGGATATTATCGAATGTAATACGTCGAATAATAATAAAGCTACATAATAAGTGGTACAGTTAAGAGTCGACCGACACCGATATATCGTGTCGATTTACCAACGACGTGCCGCGATTTTTTAAACCTTAATTTTAGCAAATTATGATGCAAGAAAACTGAATTTTTTAAGAGAATTGTGTGGGTTTCGTTGCCTGAGGGCTAGCTATTGAGATATCTTCACATTTTGAACACAGTTACTATTTTAAGCAGTTGTTCAAAAGTATCTTGGTGACTCCCTTTCGTGCTACCAAATAATCTTTACGTTTCTTATTTGTAGTTTAGCAGGCTAACGGTTTTGAAGCGAGAATCCTCATGTGCAGTTGCTGAGTGGGGAGGCCATGAACGATCGTGCGCGCCACTGACTGGCTTGAACTTTAATGCCAGACATACACATTGGACAATGTATTGGGCGAAACATTTGTAGAAACATTTGGCGAATCATTTGTGTACAATTATGGCAACCGCATAATGGACGTATCGCCAAAATGTTTGGCGACAACGAAGCGAACATCGCAAACTTGGCCAAGCCGCTGCCAACCCCGACAAACAGACCTCACACACATTCGTGTTGGCCGATGTTTGCCAGACTTGGCACAATGTGTATGCCCGGCATAACCAAGGGAGCTCGCAAATGTTGTGTTATTAGTTGTAAAAATACATAAAGAAAAACGGTGCGTGCGTAAAATCACTTGACAGAAGTGAAAATTTCAACAAAATTAATATTATGAAATTCAAATGTTTTTTTCTGTTTTATATTTTGAAATTACTTGCCACAACTATGATGTTTATAGTAAAATCTTATCTCAAAATATTCGATAAAATCGGCAGAAATCGCTTGAAATTTTTTAAAATTTTTCAATCAATGGCGTCTTTTACCATCTTCAAATTGTTTTAGATGAGATTTCAGGCAAATAAATCTACTTATTTACCACAAAAACTATACATAAGCACCGACATGCTAAGAGTAAAATTTTACTTGAATCTACCGGAAACTGCCACTAATCACTTAAAAATTTCCAAATTTTCCGATCTTAATCCATTTTCCGACTTCAAACCGTTTTCAATGAGATTTTAGTCAATTACATGCTACATATTTTAACCTAAACGTCATGTCAAAACATTGGAAGGCGTATTCCATCAAATTTTCCATAATGTATCAAAAGCGCAGCTATCTATTCGGACTCGTAAAATTGCCGAAATATTGAACATTTTTTGCGGGTTTCTGCATGCTTTAATTTAACCTCGATTTTCTCGTATTTCCGATCTCATACGGAACACTGTTACAAAACTTTGTCATAGCAGAAATCACAAGGTTAATTTCTTGAAAATATATTATTACGCTCTTTTTCTCCTTCTAATGGGCGCAAACCTTCACTCCAGCTTAGAAGAGACTGGGAGTGAATAATCTCAAATCGAAAGAAATAAATTTTAATTTTGAGAATCTAAAATTAGATACTGAATGAAATAAAGAACTTAAGTATGTCAATGCGTAGGCTAAAACGAGCTGTCGCCGAGCGTATAAATTAGGCCCTAGCTCAAATGCCGGAGAGTAGGGTGCGGGTTAATTTATTTAATGCGCCACGGGCTTTTAGACAGCAAAAGTTGAACTCGTTTTAGCTTAAGCTTCGCGACAAAATAAATGAATACCAAAAATTTGTTATTTATTTCTATCAGGAAAATCGATCAATTAAACAGCAAAATAAGTTAAAAAATTAGATTAAATATATATTCCGACAATTTATCAGTAACAATAACAGAAAAATAGTTACCCAGAAGTTAATCAAAAATAAAGTCGGTATAAGGTAAGTACCCCAAATAAACCGAAAATTAAAGTCGGTGAGAAAAATACTAAAAAATGAATCAAAGATAACTAAAGTAAACGATGAACAAATATTCGAATATTAATCAAAGGTAAGTCATGAACGATTCAATTATTAAGCGCTAATGATAAAAAATAGATAGTTACGGAAGCGGCCTGTCCCGTTGGATATTTGCTTAAGTTCTAATTATATAAAACAGGTGAATAAACAAACAAAAGATTGGCTTTATTACCTAACAATAAAATATCACAGCTGGTCAGGAGGGAGGAAAGAAAATTAAGTTATGGTTACTGTACTCTTAAAGGTAGGCTTTACTCGATGAAAATAATTCACAGGCTTATTCTAAACAAATTCCGAAATATTTAATTGTAATTGATGACGATCGCTTAAAGCATTAATAGAAGAACGTCAGTAATTTGTATTGAAAGTCAGACACTGCGAATAACTTCTCGTTATATGTAAGTTCAATTAGCCTGAATAATCACCTAATTAAAGACTAACAGTTATCGAATCATGATCCGTCACATATACCGCATAACTTACTAACTATGCCTGTTCAGTTCAATTAGGTTTCGTTGATAACAACCGCAAAGACAATACATAAATAAACTAGTTAGACTTGGCGTTATTATAGCCAATAATTAATTACAGACCTTAACATATGGCAATTTACTCCACGGTCAAGTTACCCGTAGGACAAAGATAATAAATAACCTGTTCGAGTAAAGAAAATCAAAGGCCGCAATAAAAAACAATTGAAAATAACGCAAAGTCCACTAGGAAACTAGTAATGATCCGATCTACAGTTCTTCAACGTAAGCCAGAAATCGTAAAAATTGAGTACAATAGTAAACTAGTTCTACCTACAACGTTGTTGCGTCAGTCAATTATCAGTTAAAAAAATTAATTTGATCCAAAATCTGATTTACTCTGTATCAGCAGATCTAACTGAATTTTAGAATTTGACTAAATGGAAGCCAGCATTTTAGGCTCGTCAAAATTACCCGAAAATAATAAAAAAAACATAAAAGTTCGCTTGAGAGGAAATTTGAGAATCTAATTTAAATAAAATCTAGTACTTTAGACTTGACAAGATTGTCCAAAAATTCAAAGTTCATTTAAAAGAAAATTTGAAGGACTAAATATTGCCTTAATTAAACAAAGCTAAAAACAAAGCCAAAAAAATATATAATTAGAGAGTTAATCACAAATTCGCCGCAACATAGATGACTAAAAAAAAATAGAATGGAAATTGCTCACTTGGTCGATGAGTAACTCCCCAGGCAGCTTCCAGAAAGAACTGCTCACTGTAGGAAGTTGACTTCCTTGACAGGCGAAGGACTGCAATGCTCTATACAGGAGGTACGCTAGACAGGCGTAGCCAAGGAACACTCTGTCGCTAACGATCCTCGTAGATAACAAAGAACAACTCGACGATGGCAATAGGCCTCACAGCAGAAATAAACCCAACGGTAGTAGTAACCCCAACGGTAGTCCCCTGTGAAAGAACACGTATTCAAGGTTCTACGCGTAACTCTTAATGACCGAGCATTATAACTCGGTGATCAAAATCAACCATCAAGGAAAAAAGAGAAATCAGAATTTAAAAAAAAACAATAATTTACCTGTGTAGAAGGGTAGCCAGTTGCTTAACACTAGATGGCTTTTAGTTGAGCAAGTAGGCTTCTGTAAGAGATTAAAAAAAGGAATTAAAAATCTGCCCACGTGCGCCACAAAACGATGGCGTTCTCAGAGAGACAAACAAAATGCACAAAATAGTCAACTCACCTTGCAAAGCAGCACTCAAATGCCACAAAGGGCAGCTTCAGACATCAACACTTACGAAAACATAAGGTACAACTAAAGGCTGAAACTGTTAAAATGACCCGGTCAGAAAAATCCCGTTAACAGGTGGAAATCAAAATTGACCCCGACCGCCGCGGCATCCAATGAGGACTGCTTGACTCGGTTCGTCGTAAAAGAGTGACTCACGCGACCGAAAACCGAAGAGCAGTACCGCACGAAGCTTCTTACCCCGAAAGAAACTCGCACAACCAATGCACTTCCAGTAAGGTCGATCACATGTTCCTCTCAATAATTCATCCAAGGGAATTAAACGAAAAAACCTGGGGTTTACAATGCACAGAAATCCCCAAAAAAACTACCCAGAATAGCCAAAAGGGCATCATCATTAAGCCACTACAACCAATAGAATTTCCCAGTTTTCCAGGGATAATTAATTAACTGCGCGCGCGATGAAACTTGGTAGCCAATCCGAAACCAGTACGTACTACGAAAATATTAGAATGTCATCGATTCTAATTTCACGCGCTAAATTCAATTTGTTGAAAATAGCAACATTTCGCAGCGCGGGTTTATTAAAATTTCTCGATAGGAGAGCGACGAAACCAAGCCGGCTGGCATAACTACGAGGGTCGCCCCGTTATTACCTACTAATGCGTTCGGGACTATGCGAAGGGTGACAAATTCTAGGGTGATTTACGCATCGATATACGCCGGACAAAATGGCCTGTGACAATATATGCGTTGTCGGGTACGTAAGCTTAAATTAGATTTTTCAAACTGAAAATCAACAAAAATCACCCATTCGGCATTTTCAACCATGTCGATATGATTTTATGATATGTTATGATTATTCGGTTTTCCAGTAGTAAAATATTAAGCGGTGTCGTGTCAAAACTCGTTATGGTGTAAAGTTTAAATTCAACTAGCTCACCCTCTATAAATGGTATAATCATTTTCAAAGCGTCTTCTAACACAATTTTTGTCGTAGATTCTTGTGAAGTTATCGGCTTTTCTAAAAAAGAATTACTTTTTGAAAAAATAATGAAAACATTCACTTTCTTTTATCTAGAAATCGATGTTTTTACATTTTCCCGCCATTTTCGAAGCAGAGAAGCAATTAAGAAGTTTTTCTCCTGGAAATTCCCTATCGAATTTACGTCTCAGTTTTTCAATCGCACGACTTTTTCTGCTCTGTATCAACCCAAAATTACCGCTTATCGTAATTCGTAATCTACAAAAATGCTACTAGGTTTGCCGATTACTGACACCAGATGTCAGTTAATGGATCTTGGGTATTTTCTTGATGAAAGCCAGCATAATCATATTTAAAACTTTTTGAAAAATAGGATATTGTATAACTAGAGAATGAAGTCAAAGTTTATATACGAGTGAGGATTCGAACGAGTATATAAATGATGGTCACGCATGTTACATACTATACGACTTTAGTTAAAACGAAAAATCCAATAAATAAATACAGTTTTAATATTAGGGGAGCGTGTTCCACAGTGAAACGCTTTTTATATTTATATATACAGAGAACACAACTGGCGAGAAAACTGAAGTTTTCCTAGAATTTGGAACCATTACACATTAAACTTTAATATATAACATTGGAAATAGAAGTAGATACTAAAACTTACAAAAATAAAACTGTTTCACTGTCGAATATTAGTGGGGTACTATGAGGCAAAATTTAACATTATGAAGAAGCCATATCATACTTGCGAAATTGAAAAAAAGGAAATTAGAAAATTTAATAAAATTTTATCCAGACTAAAACAATAAAAACACGAAGAAAGTAATAAAATATTAAAAATATATGAACAAAATTTATTATGCCTATTAAACAACTCAAATTTAAATTGAACTTAAAAACTAATAGAACGTAGAACGTAGTAATTAGATTCGAGCTGCAGGGAAACCGGTCAGATTTTGACCTATTAGGGATTATCTTGCTTTGATCTCTTCTGATGAATGACCAGCTGACCATGATTTCACCATTGGACGTGGATCTACAGGCATATGCAGATGACCTAGACATTATATTAAAGAGAAGGCCAAAGTGGTGATTTCTAACATCCTTCAGGAGCTGTTAAACATCAGTTTTGAGTGATGTGTGAGAAAGTAAATGTCAGTTAACCGCACAAAATGGTAATTGAAATTACGGCTTTTGCTAGTAAGGTAAAATGTCTAGAACATGCATCTTCTAGACTAGAGGATAAATTCAACAATCAATAAATTGAGATTATTTCTGTAGACCTGCAAGATTTCTGAAAAAGCCTAAGTTAAGAGTCCCAAACAGATTTATTGGTTGTGCGTTGTAGTTATCAGGCCGATGATAACGATAGATTTGATAAGTTCAATTTTAGTTGGTTAAGTTAACTAGGAAGTGTTTCTAAGTAGGACCGTAGTAAATGTATCTGTAAAGCTGTAATAAATGTATCTTTGTAACATCGGAGCAAATGTTCTCCCGACCGAAAAGTTTTCAGGATACGTAAAGGTAAATTGCTCTGGATGAACGGAACCAGAGGAAAGATGCACTGACTGGGCCAAATTAAAATCTTATGAGCTCTGCTTGTTTTTTTATGCTACTTTATTGGCATCTCAATAGTTTAGCATACAACAATTCCCAAATTCAGGTTCAAACTTTCCACTATGTGTTTTTGATCTTAGTTGACACTAGGATTATTTGGATACCCGGATACACTGATCTGATAGGGAATGAGTCTGCGGATTTCCTTGCCAGGAGAGGACCAGAGACAAAGTTCACGGAACCTGAACCTGCACTTGGCATAGCGTTTCAAATCTTGGACTTCAAGGCCATCATCGAAGCGTTTTGATCGTTCAGATCTCGTCAGGCTAATTCAGCCATATGACAGAGATTACGGAAATTGCTCAACCCCCGTCTTATAAGCAGATCAGATCATGACGGGATACAGTGGTAATATGTTACTCGCGCCAGGAACCTGAGGCAATCACTTGTTGCCTTCCTTATATGTAACTTGATATTACGCTGGAAAAAGCACATGGAATGGACCCGTTCATTTACGTAATACCAAGTATTGCATGAATGCATGGATCTCCAAACTTTGGGTCCTTGCTGTTGCTGAAGCGTAAAAATCATTGGTAAGGTAAACAAAAAAAAATGGGTGTACGTCTTTATTTTGTGTTTTCATAATTTTCGCTGAGCATATACTTGGTATTGCATGAATGAAGGGGCAGTTTTTATGTGCTCCTTCGGCGTAATATCAAGCTACACAGAAGGAACCCAACAACTGCTCGCCTGTGGTTTCTGACGGGAGTAACATCTTACCACTGTGCCTCGTGACGATGTGTTCTTAAGATGCATGTTGAACAATACCCGTCGTCTCTGTCACATGGCTGAATCGGCCTAACGAGACCTAAAAGACCGAAACGCGTCATTGATTGTGCCGACAGAGATGATGGAAATTGCTTATAGTTGACACACTTTGGATATCCATAAGGCATATATGGTATATACCTAGAAGAATTGTGGATGTAACAACTAGTAAAAAGTAGGAATATATATTTTAAATACCTAGAATATAAAAACGACGAATTTAAGCAAGATGGTTTACACTTTTTCATTTTAATGGGCGGTTCTTAAGTACGAAGGTACATGTCTAGAAAAAGTCTGTATGCCTACTTTAGCTTCAATAATATATATCCTTGTTTTATTCATCGCCAATTATATAAGCCTTTATGGTAAGGCCCATAACTTTTTTGTATTTTTAGCAAATTGCTAGTCATAAAACAAAGTTTAAGTTCGATCAAGCATATTAAATAGGTAACTCAGCATCAATATAAACCAATTGTTAAACTTTATTAATCCCCTTAGTTAAATTTTCGTCTCAAATTTGTTTGCTCGGAATAGCGGCATATTAAAGTTAGATAACAGCTTGTAGAAACTTTATACCACCCATTGTTTCCGTAAAGATCAATGTGCACTTACGCTTCTCGGCTACTCCTGTTGGCTTCAAAGTTATAGGATCATTAAGCCGAATTTGTGGGGCAATATTTTCCTTTGTACGATAAAAGGAGCATGTTGAGAATATTAGAAGTCGGGTGGTTTGAATTATCACCTTTTGCTAGGATGGAATATTTACAATATAACGAGATTCTAGTTAGTACAACATAGAATTAGACTTAGGAATCTTCCTTTGATTTTTTTTTATTCTATAACAAGAACGAATTGTTTAATTTTTCTCTATGGAGTGCCAGTATTTTTATCAAATTATATGGAATAACTAGTAAAAAAATCAATTACCGATTCGTTATTTTTACATACATTCTTAAACAATCCTTTTTCGTCAGAAATAAGTAAAAACAGTAGCTTATTTATCTCTTTGAATAGCTATGTTCTGAACTTGTTCATCTTAATTTTAACTTCAGATCAATTACCTTTTTGACCGACTTAAGAATGAAATTTATAAATGCTTCTCTCAATATTCATTTAATCAATTAGCTAAACAAATCATTCAAATATATTATAGATTAAATTATAAAATAAAACTATTTTCAACTTCCTAAATACATACATTAGATACCAAGACGAATAAAACAAGTAGGTATATAATTAACAGATTAAAATCCTATGAAATGCGTGAAGCCAATAACAAAGTTTGGATGTAACGAACACTAAAATTTTAATGCAGATTGATAATTGTCTGCTTAAAAGTTGCAGGGGGGAATTAAAAGAGGTTTATCGTTAGTTAAAACGTTTTTATTATAGTTTTGTGTAAGTTTGTGGGCGGAAATTATAAAGTGGAAATTGTTCATGATGTGTTTCGTAAAATAGTTGCTTGTGCTAGTTGTGGGCACTTTATTGTGATTATTAACAAACTTATGTTATAAAAACGAAATCGGTTCTTTAAGCTCTAGGGTCAAGAAAGTACATTTCAGACTTTTGTCTATAGTGAGGTACGATCATCAACAAAAAAAAAAATGGGACATTCAAGGTCATTTCATAAAATTATTATATTAAAATTAATTTTTTGTTACTTAATGTTAATTATAATAGACAATTTGAAATATGTCACTTGTGTTATAATCAAAGTGACATCAATAATAATTTCCATCCCGCGATTAACCGAAAATCAAAACACGAGTATTATACTCGAGCCACCGAACAGATACAGCAATAAAACCGGGCACTATAACCTCTGAGAGGCCTGACAGGCGATGGGCGAGGGGATTTATACCTCGCTTATACCTTCTTATAATAAAATATAAATACTATAGTAAATAAAACAAATGTTATTATAATAAGGAATCTATTCATAAGTATTTAATTATAACGACATAATTGTTTATTTGCCATAAACAATTTGTATAATATTAAAAGCAATTTGGAGACAAAATACACTATAGCAGAAACATGGAGAGACAGTTAAGTAAAATTGAAAATTTGTCCCATAATTACTTAATTTCCGTATAGCGCTCTCTTTATCTAGCCTCACCAAAGGGTAGATGGAGCCAAAGTCGTGTCGACGCTGTTGCAAAAAGAAATGATATTGTCCTTGTCTAACTCATAAAATTCTGCGTTAGAAGCTGAACGGCTGAATACTAGATGACATCGACAATGACAGTTCAATACGTTACACCAATTTATTTTAGGCTGTTTTTAGCTTGGTTTTCTGCTGTTTTCTCATATTTTTTGTGTTAATTTCGCAAATTTTTGCTTGAAAGATATACTTTTTCATTTCATCTAGTGACTGAAACGTTAATTTGTGTCCGGAGTGGAGCGGATCAGTGGACTACTTAATAGAGACAAAACAAACAGAATCATGGCTGCTGAGACTCCTGGTATTGTTTCTGTATTAAGAGAAGATGAAGTTGAAAAATTCACTATTTTCTTTTCTTCTTTTAAAAGTCTGTGCTTCATCAGACATTAAATATGATTTTGTATTTGTATAATGAACTGTGTGACATTTGTTTGTATTTTTTCTAATGATTATTGATTTTTAATTTTAAGTAAGTACATATGATAGGCATATCTTGAATTCACTTATTACTGTTTGGATTACACTCTGACTATTAATTTCAAGTGACTCATATTTGTATTAATGAATATACTTTTTACGAAATATACTAATAATAATAATAATAATAATAATAATAATAATAATAATAATAATAATAATAATAATAATAATAATAATAA
>JAEQML010068547.1:0-18189 GCA_016904865.1 Pissodes strobi | reverse complement strand
ATTTGGGATGTATGCTTCCATTCCTGAGGAGATTACTTGCGTGATCTTTTCGCAGCAGACTGACGGGTCGTCAGCGCCAAAGCAGACGTCGAGCCAAGGAAAATCTAGGTAGAACTCCCTTAGATCGTCCCAGTTTGCAGAATTGTAATGCCAGATTTTGCGAGGCAATGGTGGATCCTTCTGTATGAGTGGCAATTCACAAACCGTTGTAATAAGTTTGTGGTCGGAGGTACCTAATGGCGGAACCTTGTACTGGTCAGGATTTGTGGTCAGAAAAAGATCCAGGAGGGCGGCGAATTCGCCCCTCTCTGAGATTCGAGTTGGTTCGTCTACAAGTTGAGTAAGCCCACAGCTGATGGCAAATGCTTCAGCCTCTCTACCTTCGTTGTCGGTCTTGTTGTGATGTTTGAGCCAGTTGGTGTTGTGGGCATTGAAGTCTCCCAGAACGATTATTTCTGAACTGGGGTGTTCGACCTGTATTGAGTCAAAGGTGGTAGCTAGTGTTGAGAAAAAGCTTTGGTAGGCTCTATCGCTCGGAGGGCGATAGAGACAATATATAAACTTGGTTAATCCCTTGGCGGTGAACTTGAGCCACATGACGTCAAGGTTGTTCGGTTCGAGTGTTTCCTCGCGGTGACATGAAAGGTCGCGTCGGACAAAAAGGCACATTCCGAACTTAACGCACATTCCGAACTTGGCCTATGTCACTCATATATGGAGTAGGGCAATTGAAAACTACGGAGAGTCTCGAGCGATTGCGTTGGATATTTCAAAGGCATTCGATGGCATGACGAACTGCTCAACAAACTGCAGTCCTTGGGACTGCCCGCCTCTCTCTGCAGCTGGCTGGCCAGTTTCCTTAAAAACCGATCCCTACACGTTGCAGTCGATGGACACACCTCGGACACATTCACCATCAACGCGAGCGTGCCTCAGGTCGCAATACTTTCACCAACTCTGTTCCTCATCTATATTAATGACCTGCTGATCGAAACGAATAATCCTGTTCACAGTTTTGCAGATGACAGTACCCTTGTCTCCCACTTTAGATCAGAAAAACCCTTACCAGCGACTGAGACTCATCACCGCAGACAGGAACAGATTACAGCAATTAAGCAAGACCTGGAGAATGTTCAAACTTGGGGCGACCGAAATTTGGTCCAGTTCAATGCAGCAAAGACCCAAGCAGCAACGTTTACTAAGAGGGCCAATAGAGCGGGCCCTGACATCATTACGGCAGGATCGACCATTCCTTCATCCTCGTCAATCGGGCTGCTGGGTGTCTCGGTCAACAGCAATATGTCATGACATGACCATGTTGCTAACATCGCAACATCAGACTCCCAGAAGCTTGGGGCGCTATTTCGCAACAAAAAACTCTATACACCGCAGCAGTTGCTTTTGCTGTACAAAGCGCAAATAAGACCGTGCTTAGAATATTACTCACATATCTGGGGTGCCGCACCAAAGCATACCCTTAAGCTGCTGGATTCCATTCAGAAGAGGGCTGTGCGTCTCGTCGACAATCCGGAGTTGACCCGGAATCTGGATAGTCTGGAACATCGCAGACATGTGGCCGAGATGTCTCTGTTTTACAGATACTTTCACGGCAGATGTTCCCAGGATTTGGCCCGCATAATCCCGCCCCTGGCAACTCCTGTCAGACAGTCTTGACAGACGGCAGGAGCGCACCAGTTCGTCGTACAACTAGAAACACCTAGAACATCGCTTTACCAGAACTCCTTTGTCTGGCGCACTGCATCACTGTGGAACTCACTTCCTGGACATCTGTTTCCCACTTATTACAACCTACAAATATTCAAGAACCGTGTCAATCAACATCTTCGCACACACACCGCTCGTCGAGCGCCATAGGATCTCCCTTTAGTGTGTGTGCCACTGCCATAAAAAATACTCTCTTTGCTGCATGAAAGTGACATTCAACGTTTAGAAAAACGTCAAATACAAAAAATAATGGGTATGATGTGAAGTTTTTTGTGGCATAGCACAGTTGTATACAGGGTGTTCCACAAATGCGGGATTAAATAAAGTTTTATTTTTTTAAATGGAACACCCTATAGATTATTGCATATTTGGATTTTGCGGAGAATTCTAGACATATTTCATAAATAATGTCCTATACCTATCTGTTACTGTTTTTGAAATATTAACAGTTGAAAATCGACCATTTACCAAGTTTGACAGCCTGTAAAATCTAAACGGCTAAAGATAGAGCAAAATGGTTTGCACTTTCCTATCTTGTGTTGTCATAAGCTATGGTTTGACATTAATTTTTTATTTAACCAGAGGTTAAGGAATTCCGGTTAATTTTAACCTCTGGTTAAATCTAAATTTAGTGTCGCACGATAGCTTATGAAAAACCAAGATAGGAAAGTGCAAACCATTTTGCTCTATCTCTATCCGTTTAGATTTTATAGGCTGTCAAACTTGGTAAATGGTCGATTTTCAACTGTCCCGCATTTGTGGAACACCCTGTATATAACTGTGCTATGCCACAAAAAACTTCACATCATACTCTTTATTTTTTGTATTTGACGTTTTTTTCTTAAACGTCAATTGAAAAAGTTAAAGGGGGGTTCCATTATAACACCCGGTACACGTGAGAGAAGTGAATACTTTTTTTATCGAGTCTCAAATTATTGTACTTATTTGAGCCGATTCCGATACGTTATAATCAATTTTAATAAATTTGGTTAGTTTTGGTCAGTCGTCAAATCAACTTTTGGTCACTTTCACTTAGCTCAGCTTATTTTACTTATTTGAGTCGGTTTGGATACGTTATAATCAATTTTAATAGGTTAATACATTAAAGCTTAATGGTTAGTTTGGGCTAGTCATCGAATTAACTTTCGGTTAATTTCACTTAGTCTCAACGTATTTTAGTCATTTGAACCGGTTCCAATACGTTAGAATCAATTTTAATAGATTTGGTTAGTTTGGATTAGTCGTCTAATCAACTTTCGGTTAGTTTCACTTAGCCTCAACTTATCTTAGTCATTTGAACCGGTTCCGATACGTTATAATCAATTTTAATAGACTTGGCTAGTTTGGGTTAGTCGTTGAATCAACTTTCGGTTAATTTCACTTAGTCTCAACTTATTTTAGTCATTTGAACCAGTTCCGTTACGTTATAATCAATTTTAATTTTAATATATTTGGTCAGTTTGGGTTAGTCGTCCAATTTACTGTCGGTTAGTTTCATCACTTCGTCTCATAAAAACTGAATAAATCTTTACCAGTTCCATAAGAGAGAAAGAGGGAGAGAGAGAGAATCATATACTTTATCTCTCTTGCGAGACGAAAATTCCAAAACGTGTCGTTACATGGCCTTAAAAAATCACTCTCATGAATCCAAAAAGTATTCACTTCAAAAATAAAGTTGATGAAGGAACTTGAAGAGGAATCGTCGGATTCTATGCTGGATATCACCATTAGATCGAGCGGAAAAAGTGGAAATGCAGAAGTGCAATTCAATTTGAAATCCGTTTCTAAATAAGTTCAGGAAAAAATAAAACAAATTTTCAACATTTCTTTTTTTTTCCTGATATCTACGTAAATACTCATATGGGGGAAACAATAAAATTATATTGAAAAATTTATAAGTACCTTTAGTCAGAAACAGTTTTGATAACAATTTATTTTCGCCTCGCCCTCAAAATATTATTCCTATTAAGAAGAAATAAAAAAATTAACGTGTCTGCTAGTACTCGAGACACTGTTGTGTAAACATATCCTATATCGACATGCACAAATATTTGAGCAGCCCTCATAAAATTACTACGAATGGTTATGATGTCAGAGCCGCTTGCATATTTCCGTCCCATTTAACGTGATTTACCCTCATACCTCCGCATAAGATGTTTACACATCAATAATAGAATTGTAAAAAGTTTCCAAATACCCATGCAATCCTTGTCTTTTTCACTGCTTCTCTTCAAATGTATGTATTTTAGTATTTATTTCAATTTACTTACCTAATGTTTATTAGTGGTTTTCAATTGACCATATATTTTTTTCGACCTGTGTAATTACTACACCATATGTATTCTCTATTTGCATAAATTGCGTATTTGCATTGTTCCAATGTGTTTATTAAGCTGATAATACACTACTGTAACTCGAAAATAAAATATCCTGCGTACGATTTATGTCTGGGGACAGCCCTGCAACTTTGAGCCGTCAACTGTTTTCATGTACTTCACACTTCACGATACGCATCCAGTCGACTGTATGTGCTCTGGTGGTCTAGTCTAGAGGTCTGCATGGTTGGCCTTCACTTCGGCGACTCGAGTTCAAACCCCGTCGGTTTTTTTTATTTTTTTTAAGGTTATAGTAGTAGTAGTAGTAAACTCTCTATTGGCCTTTTTCGTGAGAAATTCAGCCAGAAAAGACCTCTATCCGGCTTAGTAAGAGCTGGGGCGACCCATCCCAGATTAGCTACACCTGATGGATAGAGATACTATTTCTAGAGCACCCAGAATGTCGAGTTTGTACCCCTGGGGCTCCGATCTGTACATGCACGGCTTGTTTTAAGGTTCGAACATCACCGGCTAGACATTCACACACATTTAAATCTTGTACATCCACGGGGCTCTAACCCCCGGCTGGACATCCGAATCTTATTCGGAAGTCCCCAAACTTCCGATTCGTCTTCGGTCGAGTGTGCACGTGTCGGGTATCGGCCATTTTGTTCCAGCTTCATATACATATATGTTAGTTTGGGGGCACATGGGGCTCAGGGGCTGTGTAGATTCCCCGAATAAGATTCGGACGTCCAGCTGGGGGTTAGAGCCCCGTGCATGTACAAGATTTAAATGTGTGTGAATGTCTATCCGGTGGTGTTCGAACCTTAAAACAAGCCGTGCATGTACAAGTCGGAGCCCCAGGGGTACATACTCGACATTCTGGGTGCTCTAAAAATTGTATCTCTATCCATCAGGTGTAACTAATCTGGGATGGGTCGCCCCAGCTCTTACTAAGCCGGATAGAGGTCTTTTCTGGCTGAATTTCTCACGAAAAAAGGCCAATAGAGAGTTTACTACTACTACTACTATAACCTTAAAAAAAAAATAAAAAAACCGCCGGGGTTTGAACTAAGGTTATATTTCTAAACTGATTTTGGATATGTCTTGGGTTAGATTGGGTTAGCACCTAGTTACTTTCCTTTTCTTGAGCCCCCGTAGCTAGCGAACCGAGTGGAGGACCATGCGAAAAGTGAATTTAGGCAACCCAAATTACTCTGCTCAGAGTTGCGGGGCTGTCCCTAGATTCTTGTCTTAGTACGGTGTCGGATGCGCATTATAAGATCGTTTACACAAATAGTGCACTATATAAAAATCGGCCTTTCCTATTGGTCGATCCGCATTGCCCTCCGCTCGCTTCGCTCGCTACGGGGGCTCAAGAAAAGGACACTAACCAGGTGCTAACCCAAACTAACCCAAGACATACCCAAAATCAAGAAAAAACTGTTTAGACACATAATCTTAAAGAAAAAAAAAATAGCAACGGGGTTCGAACCTCGGCCGTTGAGGTGACACCCAACTCCATAAACCTCTGCACCACCAGAGCCCTTGACCGAAACCGATTGCATCCCGCAGACATAGCGTAATACGAGATGGATTGACCAATAGGAGAGGTTGATTTTTACATAGTGCACTATTTGTGGAAAGGATCTTTAAATGCGTCGGATTCCGTCCCCGGTGAGAGAGCGACAGCGCGAGTGTCGCTTATTTTTCGTCTTTTTCTCTTCCGGGACCATACTTCAAAGGTGCCGGCCGACGGCCGAGAGACTTCCAGCTGATTGTTGTGTTAAGCTGTGCTTTAGGCTAAACTTCGTTCTGCTTTTAAATGTTTAATATAGTTTTTGCCATGTTTGTAACTAATACACTTATAAATCTGAATAAGAGACATGTATTATTATTGTAGTATTGGTTTAAAATTTTACCCATTGACCCTAAATTACCAAAACGATGAACTCCTTTAGTAATTAACATTCCAGTGTTAATATAACAGTTTCCATTCGCTTAAGCTTTAATGTATTAACTACTTCATTTTAGTAATTAAACCGTCTATCTGAAGATATAATCTCGCTTAACCTAATAACATTCTAATAATCGGTTTGAGGCACTATCAGTACATGATATTAAAATATTTGGCCTGAAGCTATCCCAACAAAATATCGCGTGCTTTGTTGCTCTTAGTTTAAACATAGTCCCACCTTTTAGTAATCTCAAACAAACGTTATAGTCGTTTGCAGTTAGCTAGAAGAGGACGGAAGACAAACATATCCACCTGCGATTCGCATAACTCAACAGACCCAAAAGCAACTTTAATATAACTGATTCCTGCATGAATGATGAAACCCATAACATGAAATGGAGGCAGCTTTATTTTACGACAGCTACTTTATAACATATATCAATTTTTTATGTTTCAAATTTAGAGCATAAAAATATTGACGAATATATAAAAACAGAATAACGAACAGAATATAAATTTGTAGTAATTAGAACGATATGAAATAAAACGAATTTTTTGAGTAACCAAGATTTTATTTATAACGATTCATATTGTATATACAAGCATTTAGAGAAAAAATTGCGTTAATACAATGAAACCTATTAGAAGCTATGCAATTGTTTGTATTTCCATTTATAGATTGTTTGCTTAATGATTAAAAAAAAAGTACCGATTATTTTATACCCTTGTGACATACTGACATACTTATTATAGGAAAAAAGTCTTGGATTTAACGATGCTAGTTCTAGAATATCGTCATTCGCCATTTCTTCTCATTTCGAAAAAAATCAAAATCAGCTGTTAGAGAGGACGCGATGTGGCACGTAGGCTATTTTGGTTTCCATATATCAGAAAAGATCATGCCAAATTTGACAAATATAATGTTTATATCAAAACGTTATGAATTAATTTATTCTTCTATCTTTCTTCAGCATCTGTCTCAAGCTTTCGTGACCAGGTGCTGTTCAAACGTAAGATCAAGCAATAATAATAAAAAAATGTAATAATAATAATAAAATAATACATCCATTCCAGATAGAGCGGAAAAACTTTATTAAATCGTTACAATGAGGGCGAAGTTCAGCCCAAAGGCTGTTTCGGAACTGATCTACGAAAAAATTTCATACTGTTTAACTAGGCACTACCCCAATTAAAAAGCGGGAAGACATACAAGAAGGATTTCGAAAGACCTAACCGGAATTAACGCATACTAATACAGCGCCAGAGCGACTCAAACCAACTGAAATATAAATAAGCAACAGCTTAAGATAAATTCAATAAATAAATTTAAGCTTTAAATACAAAAAAATATAGTAATTGAGGCAAGTTCTTAAATACCTGTGGTATATTAAATGGCGCAATTTATCAAAAATAAAGCTGACTTAATAGAATGCAAAATATATGGGATGGATGTTATGAACAAACCTGGATCCAGTAGTAACTCCTGAAGCATGATGGAGAAGTTCCGCAATCTAGTGCTTAATATACCCGATACACTTGCCAACAAATTGTATAAACCGACATGACACAACAGGCTGTTGTACTCACTGGGTCACCCATGCACTACGCGCAACTTTATGCAAACTCCTGGTTATTTTGACGTATAGTCAGTTTAATATCCTAATAACGTAGCGTATAACAATTGCAGCTACTGAACCTGCTGTAAAAGAAAGACAAAGAAGCAACAGGACTGGATGAAAGAGAAGCTAAAGGAAATATCTCTTTTTATTCGCGGAAATCTCCTTAAACAACATCAGTTTAGTTCACCACTAGACTATAAAAATTATTTACAAATGGACTACTACACTGTTGTAGATTTGTTGACTATGCCATGGTAACCCCACTTTTACAAAAAGAAAACGTTATATTGAGAAACGCAATATCGGCCAAGCAAAAGTTGTTTGATACTTTAAGGTTCCTTACATCTGGCCCGCATAAACAGCGACTGCTTGTCAAATATTTGGAAATATTGTAATTATTGAGACCTGTGAAACAATAATACAAGTTTTGAAGAAATATAGAAAGGTAAGTACTGTTTTAATAATCTTTAAATAATTGTAACATAAAAGTTGAGTCATGTATTGTGGATCAGACAGTAGATCTGCTATTCCAGTATATTGTACTGGTGTGTTCTCTAGTGGAGTCTAATTTGATTTTGGGATTGACGGGTATGGGTATCATTGGCTAGTATTTGAATGTGGCGAAAGTACGCAGTACGATGAAGTCAAGGAACTGCATTTATAACAATTGAATTTCTATGCAAAGTTCCCAAGCGCACTTCATATAAAATATGATGTGTAGCTTCTTTGGTATGAATTTGCTGAACTGCTAAGAGCTTCATGAGCTCGTCTTAAATTATTCAGCCTGTTTCTGTTATTCCTCGTTATTAGTTGCTCCTTTTCGTTTTTTGTTTTGTTATCGCGGAGGCGTAGCAATTATATCTATTTTTTCAGGTGTACCTCTGTCTTGGCTTTTGCAGCTTGGAAAGCATCCAGCAAAAATGAATTTTCCTTCTTAAAAAATTGTATGTCAAATAATTGAAAATGCCTTCGGAATACTAGCTTCTCAGTTCAGAATTCTGTTACATCAAATTAGCCTTTGCCCAGAAAAAGCTGTCATTATAGTATTGATATGTCGTTACTTGCATAACTTGTTGCAACATAAAAAAGTTGAATCTCATTTCAAGGGCGGAATAGATATTGAAACATAAATATGGGAGAGCTTATAAATACTGATTGGAGAGTTGACCACATGTTATTTACACTAAAGCCACTACCAATACAGTAAAAGAAATGAGAGAACAGTTTCGTAATTATTTTAATATTTGTGGGGCAGTTCCATGGCAGAACAATATATTCCAACATAAAGAATAAATGAACGTTTCCATCAAATATTTGTGTTTCATTAGAATGTGATATATAGGTTCATTCCTTATATTTAGACGGCGTTTAGCGCGGTTATTATACGAGGTGAAAAGAAACTTTGAATACAAAAAATGTAGGGGAAATCCTAAATCGCCAGAAAATGTTCTAAAGTACAATACAGGGCTATCGAAAAGTTGATAAAAATACAAACTTAGTAATATTAAAACAAAAATTAATAGATCCTCTTTTTCTGAATTCAAAAATATATAATGTGTGGACATATGGTTTAGCCGTTTTCGAAACATTTGCATTTAAAAAACTATTGAAGATAACGGCGGTAGCAATGAACATTTGTAAATTTTTATATATTATTTTATAAAATGAAAAATTGTTCATTTTTTGGTTCTACATATTTTGGTTATTGACAATAATCATTTTAAATCGCAAAGTTGATGAAAAACACAAACATGATAATTTTTTATTGGAACACCCTGCATATTAAAATATAGATTAGTATATCTATTTTTCTGAATTCAAAAATATATAGTGTGTTGACATTTGGCTTAGCCGTTTTCGAAATATTTGCATTTCAAAATCTATTGAAAATAAAGTCGGTCACATTGAACACTTGTGAATGTTCATAAATTATTTTATAAAAAAAAATTACATATTTTGATTATTTAAAATAAATAAATATATTAATAATATGTTAGAATTATAGTAATAATAAGTTAATTCTAACTTAAATAATAATAGCTGCGGTTTAATTAATCAAAATAATCACGTTTTTAAAATGCAAATATGTCGTAAACTGCTAAATCAAATGTAAACACATTATAAATTTTTGAATTCAGGAAAAAAAGTTCTACACATTTTTGTTTTATTATACAGGGTGTTCCATTAGAGAATTACCATGTTTCTGTTTATTATCAACTTTACGATATCCCTGTATTATATTTTAGAATATTTTCTGACGATTTAGGATGATCCCTACAGCTTTTGTATTAAAAGTTTTTTCCACTTCCTATAATAGACGCTGTCTAAATATAAGGAATGGGCATGTACATACAGGGTGTTCCAACGAGGACTGAACAGGGGCTTATTTTTGACCTTTCATGTATTTTTAAACTAACCAAAATAGCCCTTTGATGTATTTTTTTCTGCTAAATTCAAAATTTGAATCAAAAAGACTTTTGAACCAAAAACAAAAGACTTACACCATAGATGAACCGTTTTTAAATGGCACCTGTATATTACTACATTTTTTGACTCTTTAGAGAAATCTTAGCATATTTCATGTATAATATCCGATACCTATCCTTAGCTGTTTATGAAATATTGACAGTTAAAAGTCGGGCATTTTGACACTTTGACAGGCTCTAAAGTCTAGACCGCATGAGATCAAAGAAAGCCGTTTGCACATTCCTATCTTAGGTTTTCGTAAGCTATCGAAGAATAGTAACTTTGAATTTAACCGGAAGTTAAAGTTCCGATTCATTTTACCCGCGCCAGCCGGTTGAATTCGAAGTTACTGTCATTCGATATCTTTTAAAAACCTAAGATACACTGATAAAAATGTGGAAAAAACCTTAATAAATTTTTCTTTGCTTTTTATTTATTTGCTTTAAATAAAAATTACTTAGATTAAACAAAATATATTTAATTTAAATAATTGGGCGTGTTTGATTTTTCTTGGTTATTTATTTGCCTTATGATACCAAGACTTTTTTCCATATTAAACACATATTTATTCGCTTTAAAGCTTTACAGATACGAGACCTCTTCGTTATTTAAAACAAATAAGGGTAGCTTTAAATGAAACATTGTGAAGATTGGACCAAATATTATTACTTCATCCGAGTCTCGTTCAACTCGTAGCAGTTGCGCAGCCGCGTCGACGCTCTACGCTCCTCGTGCTCTCAGTTTAGTTTCATTTCTGCTGCCGTCCTATAGTGAGATTTTATAGGGTGTATCCGCCCAAGGTCGCTATTTTTTTTAGTATTTGTGATGGAAAATATATTAATTAACTGTGACTTGGGTCATTTGTGCCTTCATTTCAAGGTAAGTTACGTTTTTATTATATTACTTAGCTAGGTACATAATTAATCGTTTGTAAATAAGAAGCGTTCTCTCATAATCAAAATGGCGTGAGTTTTACTAGTAATTAAAAATTGTTTTCCGCTGTTGCTATCTAGATGAATTCACGCGATATACGCCTACAATAGTGTATAACAGTACGCTAAGGCAGTTTGGCGTACGATCTTGATTGAGTATTTTTGCTTTTTACGTTGTACAAGTTCAATGACGATCTTTTCGTTCTTGTACCTACATAATATAATATGAATTGATAGATATTTCAAAGCCCTATTTATTCAATCTGAATAAATAAATGGATGATCCATGGAAGTACAGTTTTGAAGCAAATTGTTTTTTATTTCGATTAAATCTAATAGTATTTAAAAATAATAATTATTGTAGTTGAATGGATAAGATATACTTTTAAACAATGTAACAGGCTATTTAAATAGCATCATGAACAACAGTTGTTTTGTTTCTATTATTTTTTGTTTTAGTTATTGTTGTTTTATTTTTAGATCAAAATATTGATGGCATCGAAGTTTTAGGTAGCCTGATGGAATTTCATTTAATGTCGGTACTAACAATAGAATACATGAAAATCTTGTGCCATTTCCGTTCAATGCTTATTATACTGGATCTGGAGAGGTAGTTGTATGTCCTGTTAGTTTAATTAAGTAAAATATTACTGCCTGTCACTATATTCATATGATAAAATTTTTATGGACTCTAGAATTTTAGTATTTTTTATAAAAACTAGTGAGTTACCGTTAAAATTAATAAGTAGTACAACTTATCCCATAATATATTTATGTTCCTATCTAGTATTTGGAATAAAGACGTTTTTAGCTTATAATAATAGTTTTTTTATTATAAAAAATATCAACTTTCAAAACCAGTGATAAGCAGAGACAAAATAATCTGATTATATTTTTTATTTCAATTTGGGAATACTCATTTTGTTCTATGCTTTTATTACGTTTGAACAAAAATGTTTCTTGGATATCCCTTTTAAACTTTTATTTTATTTACTGTGGAAAACTGTTCCTGTCATGAATTTGGTAATTAAAAGTTAAGTGTTCTGACATACCATTTACAAATTGCCGCGTTAGATAGGGTTCGGATTTTAGATTGTTTAGCAATTAAAAGAAAACTAAGACATATAGTTTATTCCAGCTAAAACGTGAAACCTAAATACGTCTTAAGAATGATAATAGTGTTTTTCATTTTTTTTTAAGCTAACTGAATGTCAATAAATAGTCCTTTTAGAAAGATGAACACATATTTGCAAGAGCCAAAATTTCTTTTTTTTTAAATTTAAGTCATCACCAACACAAACAGTAAACATTGAACAGGCTTGAGCAAATAAAAATGATTTGATTAAAATAAAAGAAATTATTTCGTACAAACGCCCAAAATGTAGTTTAAATAACCGACCTATTTAAAATAAAACACGAAGTTTTTAAATCAAATATACCTCAGATTTCAATCAAAACACAAAGGTTTTAGAACATGTATATGTTATATTTGTTCCAAAAGCTTTGTGTTTTAATTTAATTAGGCCGGGCATTTAAACCAATGTTTTGGGTATTTGTACGAAATAATTTCTCGTATTTGAATCAAAATAATTTTATTTGTTTTAAAGTTATTTTTGTTTGATGTGAACAACGATTATAAAATCATATTGTTTGTTCGCAATAAATATTTATTTCGAACAAAGAAAATATTAAAAATAAATCAAATAAGCATTATTTTTTATTCAAACAAATATTTGTTTGACCACTAGCAAACAAATATTTGCTTGAACACCGACCGGTTCTTGATACTTAATATACTATAGATTTTTCTAGAGAGTTCAAATTGTAGCAATATTTAAAAATAGTTCATGCATGGCGTAAGTCTTTTGTTTTTGGTTCAAATGTTTTTTGGATCAATTTTCGAATTTAGCAGAAAAAAAATACATCGAATGGCTATTTTGGATTGTTTTAAAAATGCAGGAAAGCTAAAAAATAAGCCCCAGTTCAGTCCTCGTTGGAACATCCTGTACATGTTCTATTTTTATTTCCGCAAAATCGCATTTTTTTGTCGAAATAAATTATAATGGTAACATTTTATTATAAATTGCTTACTTACCGTGTCCATTTAGTTCTCTTCGATGGGCATTGCGTAAAACATTAATTTGTTTCGCACCATCTTTCTATCTGCATTAGGTTCGACCCCTTTCAATTTTCTAATCAGTTTTTCGATGTAGACTGTATGACTCGTTCTTTACCGGCAAATGACGGTAAAAATCAATAAACTCCCTTACAAATTCTTTGTTATTTAGAAAATTCAACTTCATGCTCAAAAACCAAATTTTTCGAATTCAGATTTTATTTTAAGTTTTAAATAGTAAATCAGTTTCTTGTGGTATTTTTTGAGCTTTTTAAGATGCCGTGATTTGTTTTTAAACCAGACGATTCGTATCTTCTGTACCAAAGTCATGTTGTTTTCAAAATAATCCTGAAACCGAAACACATTTTGTTAAAATTATAAAATATATTAATGTTTTGTCACTTAAAGACGTCTTCAATGATTTTATGGATTTCTTAATAGAGTCCTATTAACTAAAATTTATTATAAACAGTGCAGTGAATTTTAAAAATAAACTGTCTAACTACTAATACAGCATAATAGAAATACATAAATTAATTTTTCTTAACTCCAACAAAAGTTAAAATATTAACAAACTATGATAAAAGAAGGAACAAATTTAGAACTTAAAAATATATTACTAGCATCCACAAAAAATTGTAAATATTCAGATTAAGTTACATTTATGTGTTGAATTTCCTTTCGATATAACTTTGTGATTTCGCTTTGAATTACTCTTTCACATGTAGTCTTGAATCATTACTCTTAACCTTAAATCATAAAAATTGCTTTCAAGAGTTTCGGTTAGTTTAGGTTTATATTTCAAAATACAAAAAATCGGCTGACGTTAAATTTGAAGACTATGATGCTGGCAATTTATTTCAAAATTTATAATTTTCTGCGGATGCTTGTAATACATTTTTTAAATCTATATTTTTCCTTCTAGTACTTTATTTTGTTTATATCTTAGTGTTTATTAAAGTTAAGGAAAAAAATAATGTATTTATTTTTATTATTCTGTAAATTATTAAGTAAACATACAGTTTATTTGGTACATTCTATGTTTATGATAAATAATTGTAATTAACAGGCCCGTTTTAAGAAATTCATAAATTCATTACAGATGACTTTAAGTGACAACGCCTTAATATACAATAATTTAAGCAAAATACGTTTCGGTTTACGTAAGGATTAAAAATGCCTTTTTGTATCAGCCTGTCCTCATCCACTCCAGAATATAGGTCTTCATATTTTTTCATCTCAATATTACCTATGTTGGGGTTTGGAACCTTCGGCAAAATGCACTAAAACGGAGTTTTATATACAATACCGTAACAGAATTATTGCACTCGACGCGCGTTTCGCTAACCATGTTAGCATCATCAGGAGATGATTAAAACTAAATTTAAAATCTACCCAACTATATTTTATACTAAATGTTTGGTTAATCAAGCGGAACCAAAGAACCAATCCTGGAATCCCACTTGTCATGCTCGATCAACCAATACAATGGACTATACAGAATAGGCCCTCTATCTCTATTTAAACTCTTCTTACACTTAATAATTTCCATACTTTCATATGCGTCTAATAATCAAATGAAAGTATGGAAATTATTAAGTGTAAGAATAGTTTAAATAGAGATAGAGGGCCTATTCCGTATAGTCCATTGTATTGGTTGATAGAACGTGACTAGTGGGATTCCAGGATTGGTTCCTTTGGTTCCGCTTGATTAAGTAAACATTTACTATAAAAGAGAGTGGGGTAGAATTTAAATTTAGTTTTAATCAACTCCTGATAATGCTAACATGGTTAGCGAAACGCGTGTCGAGTGCAATAATTCTGTTTCGGTATTGTGGATAAAACTCCGTTTTAGTCCATCTCTGTATGTCTGTAGCGATCCCCGTCCAGTTTTTCCCCAGTTTTCTGGATGTCGTCGCGTCATCTCTTCTGAGGCCTGCCAACACTTCTCTTACGCTTTCTTGGCCGCCATGTTGTTATCTTGTATGTCCATCTTTCTGTGCTATGCCTATATGGCAGATATATTGCATATAGCCCATCTTAAACTTCATTCTGCACTAGTGAGTCTGCGTAAGTCAGAAGCATATCAACATAAGTGCAAATGTTTATAAGGAATAAATCACGTGTGCTTTCGAACCAAAGCGTATCAAACTATACCTTTGAAAATTTTTCCCGAAAATAAAATCATAATTTTTATTCGTACGTCACGGAAGTTCTATTAATTCATTTTATTATCATGAACTTATTGAAATAAAACTTTCTCGCATTCAAATTACATTTACAAAGTATTTTCACAGCACAGCCGCCCTTTACTTAAAAGTACCACCTGCATCAAAAACAGTATTAGCCTGCTTCTTAATAGATTTTTTACGACGCTGCTTAATTAAATCCCTGTTGCAGTTTAATGGTGGTCGGCAGCATTTCATTAGTAATATCGATCTGCTCTTTAAAGGAGGTAAACAAGGAGAGACGCATTGTACTTTAATTTAAATTTGACGGACACGGGGAAAATTAAGCATTAGGGGACTTTGAGGAGGGTTGCAAATTAGTAACGAGGTTGTAATGTAATAATGAATTTCCTATTACTGCAGTTTTGAGGATAATAGAAAGTTGAGTTGAAGGTTTTTCGTTCAAAAGTATAAAATCGTTTTAGCTTTGTACACTGTCATAGATTGTTAAGTTTGATCGTTGGCAAACAGTTAAAATGTATTATGTAATGTTCACACCAAGTGTATTCTTATGAGATTTGCTAGTGTCGTCATTATTACGAAACATTATACCTGCTCTGAACAAACTATATTATGTAAAATATATAAATTTATTATGGTATATAGCACAGAATCTTTGTATGTAGCGGCCACTGATCGTAAGGGCTAGCTGTGAAGCCTAGAAGGAACGATTTTTTCTCCGATTGACAGCAAATATTAATTTTGCAGACACATATCAATCAGCAAAGTCTTACTTTTCCTGTCCAGGCAGCAAAGTAAGTACTTTGCTGCCTAGGCAGCAAAGTGATTAGTCTCCATGGGAATAAAACGTTTCACATAAGTTGTCAAACTATAATTATTATGGACATATTCATTTCCATAGCAACGAACCGTTCCAACAATTGCGATTTCTATCAAATTTTGTCTTAATTTATCTCTACAGGAAAAATAAAAAGATTGTAGGAATTGTAATAATTTGCAAATATACAATATACATATATCATTATAAACAATCGGAGAAAAAAATATATGTTCAACTCGGCAGCAAAGTAGATTGACTGCCTTAGCTGAATTCCTAGCCTCGCTACGCTCGGCTATGAACTATAAGCCGCGGCAGTCAATCTACTACTTTGCTGCCTAGTAAAACAAATAACTATTCTTTCTGCAAAGTGTTGACTGTAGTAGGATATGCATAATTTGTTAAATACATTATAAATTTTCGGTTTTGCCAAATAGTACTTAATTGCTACCTACTGCAAGATATCAAACAAAAACATGCGGTGACTGGCATGTAAGGTTAACATTCTAACTTTCACGTGTATCGCTAGCGATACACCGAGGGTGTTCAGCTTGACACCACGTGTATCGTTAGTGATACACCAAACAACACCTTTCTACTTAAATTGCGGTGTATCTATAAGGATACACACTACGTGTATTTCGCATTATGAGTCGATTACGGTGGCCCGTAAGATTAGAAAAGCACAAATGGCCTTGGCTTGTGATGATTTTTGTGCCTAATGGTCTTTCATAATTACGCATAAGGGAGAGTGGAGGAATTGTGCGCATTTAAGCGTAAATCGTTTTAGAAATAATAGCATTGTAGATAATTTAAACGCAAATATCTTAATGGGAGTGCTATTTAGTTCACTTTCAGCACGCAAATCAATATTTGAAGAAAATAAAGTATTTAAATTTTAATATTGCTAAAAGTGTGAAACTGCTCTTGCGGTCCATTCCCCGGTGGTGCCCATTAAAATTATTGTTCAATAAAATCAACACTAAGTATTAATAATATTTATTAAAGTCGAGGACGTAAAAAATTATAACTCCTAATTTAAGCATAGGTCACATTTATATTTTTTAGAAGTATCTGAGCCATTACACTCGGCATGATTCCATACTGAACAAAAAACACATCTGTACCATAATTATCGTTACTTCCCAAATTTCCCGCAACTTCCACAAACTTCGTTTGGTTTCACTACCTGATTTAAAGGTGGCGGAACTGAGCCCAACATCATCTTCAATGTCATTCAGCTAATCGTCGTCACAAATATCAGATACATCATCTTTCGATGAATCAGATGATTCAGTCGTCGGCCGTCTCTTTTGATTGCTTTTGAATCTCTTTGAACACCGACGGAATTGATGGTTCACTGTTCTTTACTCTTATTCTTATCTTTCAGTTTCTCTTTGGTCTTAGTTGCTTCTTCTCGTTATCTTTTTTTTCTCCTCAGCTTCATCTAGTTTTATTTTGTGGAGAGTGCTCGTAAGAATTTCCGATTTCTGTTTGTTTCTAGAGTTTCTTATCCTTCCCCGGTTAACTCTGGTTTGGGTATTGGAGCCATAGCAAAAAAAGAATTATCGTTAGATGTAGATGACTGAGAGCTTGGATCTCCTTGATGTTGTAAATCTGGATGGTTATCTAGTGGCTGCATTATCTTGTCTGGATGAAGTTTCAAGTTCAGGTGTTGCTTGTACTGTAAATTCTCCTACATGGTGGCTGAATTCTAAAACGGCATCGCTAAATTTGTCGGGATTGAATGGAATTATCCTGAAACTGATTTTTCTATTGTAGCCACTTTCATGAAGGTTCTTTTCAAAAGTTCTGCTACATCGTATTCGGAAATTTTTTGATGACCGGTACTTGACAAGTAAAGATCATATTCTCTGGATAGTGCATTTTTTAGTGGACTAAAAATGTCAGATCCAGAGGTGATCAGATGTATGTGGAGGAAGTGAGACCACATGGATATAAATTTCTTTGCAAAAATTGTAAGCTGCAATTTCGATGACAACGATGAATATATACAATAATACTAGCACACTTTAAACGCTAATTACAG
>JAEQML010068546.1:0-18190 GCA_016904865.1 Pissodes strobi | reverse complement strand
AATTCATTAATGACTACTTTTCGAGGCCATTTGAGAAAGAAAAAGAGAATCTTGTTATTAAAAAGGGTATTGTGAATTATTATTTAGGGACCTATTCATCTACACAGTTAATAATGTAATTATTAATGTCGTTATAATTTATTATAATTAAATAAAATATTTGTGTTGTTTAAAGTGAGTTTCTATTGAACAAAATGAGTGAAGTAGGGGGAAGTGATGAAGAAGTGCGTCAGAAAGAAGTGTATGATAAGTAATTGAAAAACACATACAAAAGTAAATTACGGCGGCGTTAAAAAGAAAATTCGATGTCACTTCGAGACCATCGTCTATAACAGATTTAGGAGATTTAAATCTCGATCAGAATAATGCTGCTGGCGCAGCCATGGATACTAGCATGGCTCAACAAAATAGATCAATTATCCCAAATCCATGGATGGACTGATTACGAAAAATCGGCGTCTATGCAAATGAAGTTAAAGGGTGTAACACGCGAGTGGTTTTTTTCGTTTAGACAACTACGATAGAACGTGGGCTGAGTGGAAAACAGCGTTGTCCAGAGTGTTTCCCAGATGCGTTGATTACGCCACGTGATTAGAAGAATTAGTCGCTCGGAAAATGGACCCTGACGAAAGCATGACGCATTATTATCATGCAAAATTGAACCTTGCACAACAATGCCGACTCGACAACGAACCTACATTATCCTGCATAATTCGCGGTCTTCCTCAAGAATTGCAACCAAACGCCCGTGCATTCTAATGTGCCACCCCGGACGAACTCTATGCAGGGTTTATTGCCCCCATGAACAATTCTCAATGCCTCCAAACTAATCCAGTGCAGTACAAGTTCGCAAAAATGCTTAAAACTGAATGCTACGTTTGTGGAAAATTGGGCCATTATGCCAAGGACTGTTGGAACCGGAACACACCACCTATTTCAAAACCGAGAGGACCAGAACCATCACGATGTGCAGTGTGCCGACTTACAAATCATACTACAAAGGATTGCATCAAACGGCGAACTGGATCGACCCAAAAGCAGGACATGAAGCGTTGCGATGCAAAAGAACGGGACACTGTGAAGCATATTGTTGGTATAAAACGAAAAACGTTGAAGAAGTAAACATTTTAGGGCAAGTACAAAATGATTTATATAAATTAGTAATTTTAATAAATAATATTTAGATACGGGAAGTTCAATAAACGTTGCAAATATGAAGCTTTTAAATATAATAAAATTAAAATTAATGCCCTCTAATACGGTTATTAAAGGTTTTGGTGGATCGTTCGTGATCCCAAAAGGCACAATTAAAACCGAAGTTTTAATAAATAAGATACGAATCTTTACAGAAATAATAATAGTAAGTACACCAATGAATGATATTGATATTATTATAGGACAACCTATACTAAATCAACCAAACATAATGTTAGAAATAAAACCCAATTTGCTAAATTCAAAACAATCATGTTTTGCGCAATCTCCTGCCGAACTAGGCACAGTAACCAATACCGAATTTTCTATAACTCTAAATTCAAAACAAACAATATACCGTATAGGTTATCCGAAATAGAAAAAGCAATTATGTGAAAACAAATAAATAAGTTACTAACTGCTGGTATGATACAAACTTCAAATTCGCCATATGCTAGCCCTGCAATCTTGGTAAAAAAAAAACCAAACGGAGATTACAGGCTTTGCATAGACTATAGAAAATTAAATGCTATTACTGTGAAAGACCGTTACCCGTTACCAAATATTGAAGATCTTATAAACAAATTAGGCGGAAGTAAGTATTTTTCTAGTTTGGATATGAAGCAGGGTTATTACCAAATTCCGCTAACAGAAGACTCGATCGACAAAACCGCATTTATAATTCCAGACGAGCAATAGAAGTTTTTGTGTCTACCATTTGGTTTACGTAACGCGCCCTCAGCTTTTCAAAGTAGGGTAAATAATATCATGGGTTCATTACGTCATTCGGAAATATCGATTTATCATGACGACATTTTACCCCTTCGAAATCTACATCACAGGGCATGGAAAAACTAAAAAAAACTATTTTAAATATATGCCAAGAAAATAATTTAAAATTAAATTTAGAAAAATGTTATTTCTTCAAAATTAAAATTGATTTTCATGGGTACGAAATTAGTGAAAATGAGATAAAATCCGGTTCAAAAAAGGTAAAAGCTATACAAGATTTTAAAATCCCTTCAAATGTACATGAAATAAGACAATTCTTAGGCCTAAGTTCGTATTTCAGGAAGTTTATTAAAAATCATGCCGAAATAGTTACACCGTTAACAAAACTTTTAAGAAAAGGCGTAAATTGGGAATGGGGTAAAAGCCAAAATGAAGCAGTTTCAAAAATTAAATCGATCTTAATGAATGAATCAGTTTTAAGCATTTACAATCCGCAATCAAAAAAAGAATTAGACACAGATGCTAGCTCAAAATGCATTGCTGGTATTCTTTTTCAAGAATCAAATAAAGGAATAAAACCAATAGCTTATTATAGAAGAGCAACAACTGTGGATCAGTCTTTTTATCATTCATATGAATTAGAAAGTTAGGTTTATGATGGCACCCACTTTAAGATAGTTACGGATTGTAGTGCGGTGCGTGGTACATTTGTAAAGAAAGAATTAGTGGTCAGAATAGCTCGTTGGTGGCTAGATATTCAAGATTACGATTTTGAAATTGAACATCGACCAGGGTGCAAAATGTCGCATGTAGACGCTCTAAGTAAAAACACTGAAAATATTTTATGAATAGAAATTGACGACCGGGTAATAATAGTACAAATGCAAGACGAACAAAGAAATAAAATGCACATATTGTCTTAAAAATGATAGAGTTTACAGAAAAATATTAAATGGCGAGTTAAGAGATGTAATCCCGAAAATGTGTCGGTTTAATATACTGAGAAAATACCACGACGAAATAGGTCATATTGGCTTACAAAGATGCGAAACTTTGATAAAAAGTAAATTCTTGTTTCCAAAAATGACACGATTCATAAAAAAATACGTTTATGCGTGTATTGTTAAATTTAACCTCTGGTTAAATCTAAAGTTAATGTCAAACGATGGCTTATGAAAAACCAAGATAGGAAAGTGCAAACCATTTTGCTCTATCCTTAGCCGTTTAGATTTTACAGGCTGTCAAAGGTAAATGGTCGAATTTCAACTGCCAATATTTTAAAAACAGTAGCAGATAGGTATGGGACATTATTCATGAAATATGTCTAGAATTCTCCGAAGACTCCAAATATGCTACTACTTTTTAGTAGTAGCGGCAACACTGCATTGTCGAAAATATTTTAGCAAGGTAGAGCATAATATATCCGTTCACGTAAATGTCCAATATTTTTAGAATGATTCGTTGAGTGGTTCTCCAGAAATGCCTAAGGTATCATCCACCGTATACAAAAATAAATGAATATGGAAATTGTAAAAAAAATAAAATTTTATATAATATATTAATTATTTTTCAGTCGTAATATAAAACGATTTGTCTCAGGTAAGTTGATGTTAGGTTAGAAACCTTCGGCAAAATGCACTACAATGAAGTTAGTTACGAGAATTTCTCGTTGAGAGCAGGCAACTTCTTACCTCGTCTCGCCAAAAACAATGCCACCTTTGCCAAAAATATCGAGCAAAATCAAGACGAATTAATGTGTTAATATACAACATTTCTATCGACATTAACTTTTATTCATCTTAATCCAACCTATCGATGAGTTAATGCAATTGGATGGATCCGAACTAAAATTAACGAAATTTTTTATGGAGCTGTAACTAAACTTTAAAATATATTGAGATAACCCACATCTTTAAAATACTATTTCATTGGACCTGATACATTAATTTTTGAGACACCCTATATATGTGTATATTTTGAGACACCCCTTATACATGTAAAAGATAAAAACAAGTCATAAATTGAAGTCGAGTTTTTGCGAGGTTTTTTGGAGGAGATCCGAAAGGTATTGCTGGGGAACGAAAAATAGAGAGTCAGAAGTTAGCCGAGGGTACGGTTTATTTTGGTGAATTGTTTTGCTTCTGTGTTGCAATATTATGTCAATCCAAGTCGGTAAAATAAAAGTTATAATATTGTTATTAACATAATTTGTACCATTATATATTTTATACTCATTGATAATTAATATTTGATGGCCTAATATATGTATACATTTTCATATTGTTATTAACATAATTTGCATAAATATTTCGTCTATTATCATTGATAATTAATATTTGATAGCATAACATGTGTATAGATTTTGATATTGTTATTAACATAATTTGCATAAATATTTCTTCTATTATCATTGACAATTAATATTTGATTGCATAACCTATGGATATATTTTGATATTGTTATTAACATAATTTGCATAAATATTTCTTCTATTTTCATGGATAATTCATATTTGATGGTATAACGTGTGTATATATTTTGATATTGCTATTAACATAATTTGCACAAGTATATTTATTTTATTCTCATTGATAATAATTCATATTTGATGGCACAACATGTGTATATATTTTGATATTGTTATAAACATAATTTGCACAAATATTTCATTTATTCTCATGGATAATTTATATTTGATGGTATAACAAGTGTATATATTTAATGAAATCGTTTTATGCTGTGAATAACACTGTATTGTTTGCTGTCTTTTCGTGCTGGAATTTTAATTTTCGTATGACTGTGATTGTAATGTAAGTAAGGGACTTGATGATTCCACAACATTTTCCTCCCCTGACTGAGCGAATATCCTAGCTATAAATCGTGAGCTTGTGAGCAAGGCACCCTGAGTTGTTCTTTTAACAAATATTACATTTTTAATGATTTGCTTTTGTATGACACCTATGTGAAATTTAAATTAACATTAATTTGTAACCTTGATTTTGACTTGATGCCAATTGCTTATAAGCACCCGAAATGATAAAAGATCTGTAGCCTGTGAACAATTACACAGAATAAAACCATATATTCGGAATTGAAATATATTATATCGAAATGACTATTAGTAATAAGCAACAGTAGAAGTATAAGCTATTTAAATCATTCTTCCGTATCCTATAATCTTACAGCCTACAAGAGAAATACTATTCAATCACAAAAGTGTTTAAGTACATAATATAATCAATCGCAAAGCGATGACGAAGGAAATATATATTAATCGGCCTACAGGTCTTACTAGAGATATTGGCTCAATTTGCAACTATAGCTGAGTAGCCTCCCGTATGGGACCTCAGTACCTGCTGGCGACGTCTGGCTAACTAATACTAAACTCTTCAGTTTTGAATGTATTGTAGTATTGTCACAAGTGTGGAATGACAAATTGCGGTGCGTGAGACAGTAATTTAATTAATTGTTATACTAATAAAGGTTGTACAGCATAACTCGGTTTAGGAATTGCGATCGAGGTTTTCTCTGCCATGCTCTTTTCCCTCGTGAATTCCAGGCGGAATATGGCACGCTTTTCTTTAATAAATTAGGCGTATTAGGAATCTGTGGTTTAATTTACATGACGCACCTTTCCCTTAAATTTCCCTAATAGTGTTTTGTCGAAGCGCAATCCGAATAATTAAAATTGTGTAAGATATAATAATAACACAACGTAGGGCTTGATTTTCTTTTTAATCTAATTTGACGATCATTGGCAAAATAAAGACAAAGCACAATTTTACTTATCTGGTTCAACTATGTTGAATCGACCCGGGTACATTATACTACAATATTGTCTTATCTTACATGATATATCATCTACTGCGGCTGCTTCATTACTGGTAAAACCCATCAATACTGGAACTTGTCGGAAATTCCTTCTTTTAAGGCGTCATCGCTAGGGTTGACGTAGACTGCTCCCTCGATGTCAGGTTCCAAGGTGGGTGCATAGGGTAAACCTCTTAGACCATCATTAACGAACAACTGTAAGGAATAGACCATCTTAAAATTTCTCAGTAGTCTCAAGGATACCGGACAGGAAGGAATTGCTGAATTGCATCGAAAATATCTAGGACAGCAAAATGTCTCTAATTCTAATTGTCTAGACTAAGCAGTAAAATTGAGAAATGTAGAAGTTCAAAGAAAAGTTCATATTCAAATAGTTAAATCTGACTAAACTGATTGAGACTGAGTTGCAGTCGAGTCACGGTCGCAAGGCGAATATCTGCTCCGCGAATTTCTCTGTTTATCAATAGTAAACCTGTGTTAATTTTCCTGATTTTTTCACTAGCAGTGCATCTTGTGAATGTTTACACATTGGTCTTGTTCTTTTTGGTCACATTAAAATTTGTACTTGTTTACCGCAATTTCTTTGTAGAACAATAGAAATACCAAAATCCGAACAATAACAGTTTGGAATTCCAGGATACAGAAAACGAAATATTTATATTTACGAGCTTATCAGTATCACGCATTTTTTAGCCAACGAGTTTAGAGTGCTGGAACTTATTGGTCTTTCCAACGAATTTAAAAGTTTTAGACTTTTAATGATGTCATGTTCCAAGTGTAATGCTGTCCTCTCAGAGAAGGAAATTAAATTCAAAATCATTTGTGATTTTTGTAATAATGCTCATTGCTTGTCCTGCTCCAAATTCACAGTATCTGAAGCGCAGGTTACACAAATGAAGTCTAGAATTATGCTATTTGCCTGTGAGTCCTGTCTACCCAATGTTACGAAACCACAAGTCTTATCTACTGATTGGTTAAATGATGCGAAATCTCAACTAAAAAACGTATGTGAGACTTTTTGTGAAACCATTTCCAACTCGCTCACTTCCAAGCTTGAGGCTTTCGGTGTTCCAACGCAGGTCAATGCAAATCTTGATTCTAATGCCCATGAAAAAAGGATCTATGAGCTAGAGATTAAAAACATGCAGCTTGAATCTAAGTTATCAAGTTTTGAAATCAAGCTACAACAACTTCTTGAATTTGATCCTAAAACCAAGGAGCCAGTGTCTGTGCAAAATGTTTCACATGCATTACTGCAGGCCTCAACCCAGGACACCCTTGACAAATATATAAATCTTGCTCAACCTGAAACTAGCAGAAAGTTAATCTCTAAATCTGCAGCAGCTTTAAAACCAGGGTAAGCATGGTTTAAATTCCAATCTTCAGGCTAAACCAGACCGACTTAGCAAGCAACCAATCATTATTGGCACCAGCACTAATGATAAAGTGTTTGCAGCGGGTGAACGTCGTCAATGGCTCTATATCGGCAGGTGCGACCCGAATACTACCGAACAGCAAATCACTGAGTACATTAAAAATCAGTTATGTATACAGGATGTCCAATGCGTTTTGTTGGATAGAAATGAGGATGTCAGTTCATTCAAGGTCGGTGTAAAGGAGTCACTTTTGAAAGGTTTGCTGGATCCTAACCTATGGCCTGCTGGCACAGCAGTCAAAGAGTTCCGCCCACGTCGTTCTATTAGACCTCCCAATGCAGCAAATTTTTGACAACTAGACATGGAAAGGATACCGAATTAAATTTTATTTCCATTATATATCAAAACGTTAGAGGTCTTAAAACAAAACTAAAGGACTTCTTTCTCTCTGTTTTAACTGAAACATACTCGATTATTGCACTTACTGGAACCTGGTTGGATCCAACCATCCAAGATGCTGAATTCTTCGATCAAAGATATGTTGTGTACAGGACTGACAGAAACAGTGATAACAGTGCAAAAAGTTCTGGAGGTGGAGTTCTCCTGGCGGTGGACCGTCGTTTGAAGTCGCACCGACTTCCAGTTACCAATCCAACGCTTGAAGAAACGTGGGTATCTGTTAAGTGCGGTGATTTAACCTACTGTGTTGGGTGTGTTTACATTCCTTCATATGTAAGCATATCATACTTAGAGAATCATCTCAAATCTGTTTCATCTGCATGTAAAGATTTTGATAATGTGTTTGTGATGGGTGATTACAACTTATCGGGTATCTCATGGTCATGTGCCGATGATTATCAAGGTCTTAAACCCAGTAACGTAAGAACTGATAAGGAAATTTTATTGTGCGACTATACTGCTTATTTGGGTCTATCTCAATACAATAGTATACTAAACGACCATCTTTCAATTCTTGATTTGTGTTTTGCAAATTTCAATATTGTCTCAATCAATAAATGTTTAGGACTAGTTAAGTGTGATTTGTACCATCCAGCTTTAGAAATAATTGTTGAGTCTAAAAATACCAAATACTTAGAGTATTCAAATACTTACTTTTACGACTTTAATTCTGCTAACTTTAACTTAATAAATAATCACCTTTTATCCGTCAATTGGTCTGATATTATGGATGAAAACTTAGAAGTAACTGTAAGTAATTTTTATAGTGTTCTTTTTGACTGTTTTGATATGTATGTACCCATTAAACAGCACCATTCAAGCAACTTTCCATTATGGTTTTCACACGAATTAAAAGCTCTCATTATTAAAAAGAAGACTGCTCATAAAACTTTCAAACTATCAGGCCTCCCAGCTGATTATTGTACTTTCGACTTATTGCGTAGGCAGTGCAAAACTTTGACTGATGAATGTTATAAAAGGTACATAACTGAAGCAGAATGTAGCATTAATGATAATCCTAAAACCTTTTGGAAATTTGTGCGTTCTCAGACCAACCATGGATCTATTCCTTCAGTGATGTCTCTTGATGCGGAAAGTGCATCAAATGGTATTGAAATAGCCAACTTATTTGCAGACTTTTTTGCATCAGTGTATAATCCAATCGATGTCTCAATACAAGACCAAAGCACTTACAAAAATTATGAATCTTCTCACATTTCCAAGGTCTCCTTGAACGCTGTTGATATTGAGAAATCGTTGAATGATTTAGACGTCACTGTGGGGTCCGGGTCCTGATGGGGTTCCTAACAAGGTGCTCAAATACTGTTCATCTTCATTGTATCTTCCTTTATACCATATTTTTCAAAAATCTTTGAGCTCTGGCATCTTTCCTGAGGTCTGGAAATTGTCATATGTGTGTCCTATCTTTAAATCTGGCTCAAAGAACGATGTCAAAAACTACAGACCAATTAGTATCTTATCAGCTATACCTAAACTGTTTGAACACTGTATTGAGACAATTTTAGCCGAGGTTTTTACCAATATTATTACAACCTTACAACATGGATTTATTTCGGGTCGTTCTGTAGATACTAATTTGTTTCTTTTCATTAATTATATAAATGAATGTTTTGCAAATGGCACAGAGGTACATGCAATTTACACAGACTTCAGTAAAGCTTTTGACAAAGTCAGTCATAAAATTCTATTAAATAAGCTTTCTCATTATGGTATATCGGGACCTTTGCTTTCATGGTTAGAGTCGTATTTATCTAATAGAAAACAGCAGGTGAAGTTAAATGGTTTTTTTATCTAGAGTCATTGAGGTAACTTCTGGTGTGCCTCAGGGTTCGCATCTGGGTCCTCTCTTGTTTTGTCTATTTATTAATGACTTAATTGATTTAATAACATCCTTTATCCTGCTGTTTGCTGATGATTTGAAACTTTATCGTCAAATAAAATCTTTACAAGACCTAATTATATTACAAACTGATCTGAATACAATTTCCAATTGGTGTCTTAAAAATAACATGTATCTAAATGTGTCCAAGTGTTATTTTATGCGCTTTAGCAGATTAATGGAACCAATACATGCTCAATATATTGTCAATACTACCACTCTTTCTGAAGTATCTGTAGTCAAAGATCTTGGTGTTTACCTTGACACAAAGCTTACGTTTACGGATCACTTCGACAGTATCATTGGGAGGGCTAATAGAATGCTTGGATTCATTAAAAGAGGTAGTGGGGATTTTATGAATATACTTGCAGTCAAAACTTTGTACACTTTTTTGGTCCGATCACTGTTAGAATTCTCAAACATTGTTTGGTCACCATATTATCAGGTACATGCAAACCGCCTAGAGATGGTACAATACAAATTTATTAAATATTGTAAATACAAATTACTGTGTCAAGGTATTTTACTTAATGTTGAGCAAACTATGATATACCTTGATATTCCTGAGCTCAGCAAAAGAAGAGAATATTATGATGTCTGTTTTGCTTTTAATGTTCTTAATGGCTTCATTAAAAGCCCTGAATGCTTGTCTTTATTTGGCCTTCATGTCCCAGCTCGACAGACTCGTAATCATTCTCTTCTTCATATACCCAACTGTCGTACATGGTATATGTTGTTTAGCCCAATAAATAGAATTTCAATGCACATAAATAAACATTGTGAACATATTGATGTTTTTGATATTAGTAAATCTAGGTTTAAATTTTTAGTTCGTAAGAAAATCTTAGGATAGAATTTTTCTGTAATACTTTAAAATGTTACTAACGTTTATAATAAATAAATAAATAAATAAATAAAAAGACACTTACAGACCAAGCTGCTACCCAACCAACATTTAGAAGTTTCTCAGCATCTATATCTCGTAGGGATTCTACAATTTTAGTGGAGTTGCTGGACCAGACCCCCAAGTCGGTAGCGACCAAAGCTGCTGTAGTGGATGCCCTCGTATTTAAGGCCCACAAATTTAGGGTTGTTCCACTGTCCATGATGGCTCTCTCAAATAATCCTATAATTGAATAGACATTACATATTATACTATGTATCATACATGATTAAGATCTCATTAATTTTTATTCCGGATTTTGCGTAATATTTTGTGCCTCATTTTCTTACCATCGGTAAGATTGGTTTGCATCAACAAATGCACGGACGCGGCTCCAGCACTCTGTCCGTATATGGTGACGTTGTCAGGATTTCCGCCGAAATAGGCGATATTTTCTTGTACCCAATTCAGTGCAAGGATTTGGTCCTTGATGCCCCAGTTTCCTGGACACGCTTCATCCTCTGTACTTAAAAATCCGAAAATTCCTATTGAAACAAATAAAATCTTATATTTATTATAAAGTAAATATCCACTTTGTATATACTTTAATTATTACCAAGAATGGCAGTTGCTTCGATAAATTAACAATCATCATCTAACGAGGATACTGTATTGCCAGTCCTCACAATATGGTGGGAGTAGAGTGGTTCTGATTTTTTGAACTGAATCATAATCTAATATTAAAATATTTTTATAAAACCAACTTTATTTAAATTAGGCACTTACCTAATCGGTAGTTAAAAGACACAAATACCAATCCCTGTTCCAAGAATAAATCAGGACCGAAACTCTCATAGCTAGAGTTGCCACTCATGAACCCTCCACCGTATATCCATACCAAGACTGGCAGATCAGTAGCGTTGTACTATAATAAAATAATGCGTTATCATGGTGTTATTCTGTATTTTACTTTAGACATTGTCTTTGTCTTTATAAACAATGCTTTAGATTAAGATCTATTTTAACGTGTTTTGTAACAGTATTAGGTATTTTACTTAAGATTTAAGTTTTGTCTAATAATTGTTAAATATTTAATTTCATACTTCTACATTTTTTTTTACTTTATTGAGCAGTGTAAACGCACTGTACTGACATCAATAAATTTACTATTATTATTACTACTATTGATTGATTGACAAGGACAAGGTAACGTAAAATTTAAAAAATATATATTTCTTTTTTCTACGAGCGTGCGGAAAAGTGCATTTTTTCGGACGCGCTTTAGTTTGGAAAGTTTTACTTTTCCGCACTGGACTTATATTATTATTAGTTATGCTTTTAAATACCTGTTATGCGACAATGATAGGTTCATATTAATAAAGGAATACGTCATTGTTTTAAACACATAGCAATAGCAACCACCTCAAATAATGCGAGGCGCAAATCCGCAAACCAGAGCAATGGCGGGCGCGGTGGCGGTAAAATACTGTGCGTGTAAGTTAATTAAATACCGCAAACAGAAGCGATCTTGCAAAAACACGCACAGTATTTTACCGCCACCGCTCTGGTTTGCGCCTCGCTTTAAGCAATCAGCAATCATTGTCAAAAAGCACGTCATAGACTTCAATATTTCAACGCGTCTTTACTCACGAATTTTTTAAGCATAGTATCATAATTGATTCACTACACAGAATGGATGTAACCGAAAATTTGGTAAGCTTAATAGCTTCATACTTGACAGACAGAAAGCAGTATGTGGAGATAAAAGGGGCAAAGTCAGACATATATAGGAGTGCGTTAGGAATACCTCAGGGGTCTTATATGGGTCCTCTCCTGTCTGTTTTTAGTAGCAGTTAATGATATATGTCGGGCTGTCAACAAATGGTTTTAACTTTAATAATGAAGTGAAAAATGCACAACAATGTATTTTACCCTTAATAGAAATATATTGAGCAACGAATATAATATCAGTGAACAAGCTTCCTCACAAAAAGAGTTGGAAACTACATTTAATGGTTCTTTGAATTTTATAGGACATATCACAACCAAAATTAATGAGGCTCACAAAATAATATGTTTTATCGTCAGATCTACTAAACATTTCGGTGTTGATATTTGCCTAAGGCTATTTGACAGTCTTGTATTGCCCAAATTGGAGTATCGAAGCTTAATATGGTCTCCACAATATGATGTTTGGAGTCGGAGTGTGTAATGTGTTATTATTTCAATGTGTATGCTGGTGATTTGGATGTGGACATATATAGTATGCGTAAGTTTGTGGATGTTATTGATCAAAAATTATTTGCGACTTAGGCCCAGATTTGCTAGATAGATCTGGCACATTATGTGCATTTGTATACGATGTGTACTCTGTTAGCTAGTAAGTATGGTATCTGTAATTCACATATTTGCTGTAGATGCTATATATAAATAAATAAATAAATAAATATAATATATTGGAAAATATATCTAAAATTAGTTACCATTTTAGTAATTCTCTATGGAAATGCAGATGTCTAAAGAATATTTTTACAAGACAAAAAAATATTAACTTATTATAACCTTTTTTTTAATGAAAAATGTTTATTAAAATTAAAACATTCCAGGAGGATGAGACTGAAATGGAATAAGGTACAGTCACTCTAAGTAAATTTTATATTAGTTTTTGTAGTTTTGTAGTGTTAATCTTAGTCTTAAATGGGATTTTCTGGAAAATTCAATCATGTTTTAAGTTCAATGATATTTTTATCTATTTCTCTTATCCTAAGATTTTATTATTATTCTCCTTCCAATTTTATGCATCAAAACAAAAAATCCTATTCGGTAAAAAAACACAATATTTATTATGTTTTCAAGATATTACGAAGACGATAAGGAACACGGAAGACTTAGAGATGGTTGTGGAGCAATTCAATGACGCAATCATCACTGCCTTCCAAGACAACTGCACTCTTACAACAAGGAAATCCACCAGGAATGTGCCCTGGTGGAGTGAGGAACTTGCGAAGTTAAGAAGGCAGGTTAGAAAACACTTTAACAAAGCAAAAATAAATTATCAGTGGGAGGTGTATAGAACTACACTCACCAGGATCAACAAAGAGCTGAGGGGAGCCAAGAGAAGGTCGTGGAGGAAGTACTGTAAGGAGATAGAGAGCACTAAAGAATGTGCTAGACTTCAAAGAATTCTCTCAAGAGGCCCCCAAACCCCAATAAATTCGCTAAAGAATGATCTTGGCGAATATACCAGTACGGGAGAGGAAACGGCTAGGGAACTCCTAAGGATTCACTTTCCCGGCTCACAGATAGTAGATCATGCTCAAGGGGGGTGGACTGAGCCAGAACCTGGAAGGGCGTCCAGGGAAGACTGGCAGACTTCGAAGGAAGTGATTAACTATCAGAAAATCGAATGGGCAATAAACACATTCGAACCATACAAATCCCCGGGAATGGACGAGATTTACCCTATATTGTTACAGAAAGGAACTGAACTAATGCACATGATAATCTGCAGCATTCTAAGGAGCAGCCTAGCTTTTGGATATATACCAAAAACCTGGAGACACATTAGGGTAACGTTTATACCGAAACCTGGGAAAATAGGACAGGATACGGCAAAGTCCCTGAGACCCATAAGTCTTATGTCCTTTGAACTTAAGACACTTGAAAAACTTGTGGACAGGCATATTAGGGACGGTGTATTGGTAAACAGCCCACTGCACCCCGGCCAGTATGCCTACCTGACAGGTAAGTCAACAGAAACAGCACTTCACCAGCTGGTCAAGAGGGTGGAGGATACACTGGAAAACAGGAAGGTGATGCTGGCCCCCTTCCTGGATGTGGAGGGGGCGTTTGACAACACCTCCTTCGACTCAATAACCAGATCCCTCGGGCAAAGAGGAGTTGAGGGCACTTGTTGTCGGTGGATTAACTCCATGCTGAGGGGAAGGTTGGTAGAAGCAACCGTCGCTGGGAGCGCGCTGGCGGCTCGGGTGCATGGAGGGTGTCCGCAGGGCGGGGTGTTATCTCCGCTCCTGTGGAGCCTGGTGGCGGACGGCCTACTCAGGGCGCTCACGGATGGGGGACACTGTGCACTCGGATATGCTGATGACATAGTCATCATCACCCGAGGCAAATTTAACTGAACGGTTAGAGAGCAGATGCAAAATGCTCTGAACCGGACTACAAGATGGGTAGATCAGGAGGGTTTAAATATTAGTCCCAAAAAATCTAACATCGTAGCTTTCACTCGAACGCACAAGGTAGGGGATCTAGGACCACTCAGCCTGATCTCGAACGAGGTTAAGTACTTATCTAGGGGTAACATTGGACTCGAAACTTACCTGGAACCGACATCTGGAAAATATCACCAAAAAAGCGGTGGCATCACTCATGATTACCAGACGCTTACACGGGAAACAATACATGATGTATTGGACATACAAAATGGTGGTAATAAAAAATAAAATAAATGGTGGTCCAAGACACAACAGATATGCGCGATTTCACAACTTGGCAAGGTACAAAGACTTACCTGTCTAGGAATGATATGGGCAATGCGGACCACTCCAACTGCGGCCATGGAGGCCCTCCTGGACCTCCCGCCTCTACACTTTGTGATAAGGGGGGAGGCCAGGCTGGGGGTACATAGACTGCAGCAAACAATCATCGTTACTAGAAGAACGGGACACATGGCAATCGCTGATCTTGTGGGGGGAGCGTTTTAAACATGAAAATGGACCATATGCAAAAGCGATGTTGTTTTAATAGATCATTCGAGGTGAACTTTCCAAGTAGAACCGAATGAGAAAATGGACCAACTGCTATCAGAAGGCATGACCAAACCTGGTTTACAGACGGGACAAAAACTGCAGCTGGTACTGGTCTACTCTGCTAGTCAAAATCAGAGCAAATACTATGCACTGGGTAAGTATGCTTCTGTTTTCCAAGCAGAGGTATACGCCATACTTCAGTGCGCCATAGAGAATAATAGGAAGGCCATAAACAATCGGCGGATCCTAATATTGTCGCACAGTCAAGCGGCACTAAGAGCACTACTGAGCCAAGAAGTGTCATCAAGACTGGTGTGGGAATCTGTTGAAGAACTACAAACCCTGGCAGACCGGAATACAGTAAGACTAATCTGGGTGCCAGGACACAGAGGGATCGAAGGCAATGAAAAAGCTGATGAACTCGCCAGGAGAGGATCAGAAACAAAACTAATCGGCCCAGAACCGGCTCTGGGAATACCAAAAAGTATGACCCGGAGCCACATCAAAGACTGGGTTCGAAAAGAACATCGACGTTACTGGACAGAAATCCCCAGGCAAAACCATGGAAAGGAATTTATTGGCCTACCATGTAAAAAAAGGACCGAAAAACTGCTATTCATGAACAGAGATCGGTTGCGAATCATAACCGGTCTTTTGACCGGCCATGCACCCCTAAAGGTACACCTGAACAGGTTGGGTCTGTATAACGGAGACCTTAACTGCAGACTATGCAACAAGGAACCGGAAACAGCCAGACACATCCTGATCAACTGCGAGACACTGGACCTCAGGAGACTTAGCATCTTTGGGCAACCAAATAGACCCAGAGATACTAATTAAACACTCAGTAAAAGACCTGTACGGCCTCGTACAGGACACAAAAATACTGGAGTGGCTATCATAAAACCACACAGGCTCAGCACAATAAGCCTGTACAGGCTGCAGTGCTATGTGGGGACGTATGTCAGACAGGCCTAGGAAAAAAGATATTACGTCCCACTGCGTCAGAAAAAAGTAGCCACAAAATCGCGATTTTTCACACCAAGTTGTAGCTAACCTTGGCTTTGTCACTCTGGCAACACTGGCGAAATGTGAGGTTAGAGTTTTACTTGTTTTGATTTTGATGAAAACGTAAAATATATTTATTTGATAAAAATATTATGTTATTTTCCAACAATTTTTTTTCTTTGTAGAGTTGTAAATTGGCCGGTGCTTTTACAACAAATCATTCTACCTAAATGAAGCAAGTGAATTTTGGCTGGAAAAATAAATTGCTGCAAATTATTAAAATATTTCTGCCACTTAAAGTTAAAGAAGCTTTAAAAAATAGGTATTATTTAAGCAAAAAGTTTGATTTAAATACCCTAAGACTAGCAAGAGTGAACAACACTCACAAAAGCAAGGATAATTTTATTAATTTATTGCAAATTTTTTTCAAAAACTTATCTCCTACACCGAGAAATATCAAAAAGAATAAATAAGCAAAATGTTAAAAATGAATTGAACTTTGTAGAAAAGCCCATTTAAATGAGCTAAGAATACTAAATTACTCTACAGGAAACTGTAGGAAAAAATATAATTTTGTATTTTTCTATACATTTCAACACGTAAACTGGTTTTGTCGAAAATTGCAAAAAAAATTAAACTCGAAACATTTAGCTTTATTTTGATAAAAAAAGTTTTTAAACATTGTGTCCCGAATGAATAATAAATGCAAAATAAAACGTAACAGTTCAAAATTCCACAATAAAAAATTGGGCAGGTGCCACAGCAAGTCTAAAGAATCACAATACAGTCATTTATGAGCATCAAAACGTGTTAAATTAAGATAAATTCACATTTAAAAATGAAATCAACAAGAAAATTCGACGCAACATGGCGGTTTAGACTACGTCATCCTTTGACAAGGGACCCTTCCCTTGTCAAAGACGTCATCGGTTTAGCCAATGGAAAATGAGCAACCTCCGTGTCGCCACTGTCTTGTATAAAATATAGCGGACAGTGTTGCCGCGTTGAGTTTCTAAAATGTACTGGGCAGAAGCAACAAAATGTACTAGATTGTTCTAAAATTTAAATTTAGGAATAATTTTAAATTTACGATAAAGTGAAATATTGCCGTGGCGATGAAATTAAACAATTATGTTTTGCAAAGTATTTTAATTTTTTGAAGTGAAACTTAGCGAGGTTAAGTCCGAAAAGATGAAAATCAAATGAAACGGTTATCAAAGTGAAACGCCCCTTTAATGAAACATGTTCCAGTATAGCTAGAGGGCTGAAGTTTTCAAGACATGTAGTCGGTGTAAAATGAGGATCCTGGACGAAAAATGAACCCCGTACCCCCCACCCCCCCCGGTTCTGCTAGGAGAGGGGGAAGGGGGGGGGGAGAAAAGAGCTACGTGGCCGAATTTTTCATGGTAGGTGCGTCTCATGGGGAGTTACCTTTGACCATGGGTGAGGCCGGGGCTCTATTTTAAATGGGGATTTGCCGATATCTCTGCAACGGAGCCTCGGATCGGAAATCTGACAAGCGATGACTCCGGGTTAGGGGGTCATGAATGTGGGGTGGGAAAATTATAGCCCACTCCCCCCGGCCGCTTATTTGAATCGAGCGTACGAGATTCCGACTTTTTATAGCGCGACTATAATATAAATGTGCAGGCTTTTCATATTTTGAGTTAGTTTGGGATAGTTTTGGTATGGCTGTGCCCTCGTAGCGAGCGAAGCGAGCGGAGAGCCAAGCATGAAGTGTTTAAATATTTGGAGCAACGTAACGGGGTATTCTAGCTAACATTTATATAACATTTATAGTGCAGTCATGCTATAAAAGCGGTTTATTGGACGCTCCATACGAAAATGCCCCCAGACACCCAAAAGTTTTCGAAAAAATGGGAAAAAAGTGAAAAAAACATAAAAAATTATTCGGAAAATACTATGTTGGGGTTTGGAACCTTCGGCAACATGCACTAAAACGGAGTTTTATCCACAATACCGAAACAGAATTATTGCACTCGACGCGCGTTTCGCTAACCATGTTAGCATCATCAGG
>MU194691.1:6410-18191 GCA_016904865.1 Pissodes strobi | reverse complement strand
TTCTTATTCTACGTAAAATCCTGAACATATTTCATATAACATACCCTACACCTATGTTCAACTGTTTCGCTGCTAGAAAGAAGCGAAAAGTGGCTTTTTACCAAGTTTAAATAATAACGTTAAAGATGCTGTTAATATTTAAAGTTTATAAATAAAATGCCCATATTATTAACTTCTTTCTAGCAGCAAAACAGTTTAACTTAGATATAGGGTATGTTATATGAAATCTGCTCAGGATTTTACGTAAAATCCGGATATGTAGTCATATACAGGGTGTTCCATTAAAAAAAAGTATATGTTTAATTCGCTGCCTTTTTTATATTTTCTCTACTAGTAAAAAAATTCAGATAATTTCCTACAATTCAGTAAAAACTCAGCTCTCTATCTTTGAAAATAAGAAAGTTAGGGAGGGGTGACATTTATAACCAATAACCCTGTACAGAGTGGCTCGAATTCGAGTCAATGTATGGAGATCTTGAAAACCGTAAGAGATACAGTGTCTGTCAAATTAGGGCAAAATTGCGCATTTAGGTGCCTAACTAATATGCAGTTTCGAAAGTTTTAAATTTTCGGGTATTTCCGAAAATATCTGGAAAAGAACAACATTTTGAAAAATCGTTTTTATTTTTTTCCTGGGTATATTTCAAAACGGATTTCAAATTGAATTGCACTTTTGCATTGCCACTTTTTCCGCTCTATCCAATGGTGATATACAATCCGACGGTCCGTCTTCAAATTTCTTTTTTAAAATACGAACCCTAATTTCGGATGATATTGGGGTTATTAATATATTGGAGTATTCTAATTTTTTTTTAATTTTTTATTCTTATTTTTAATTATTTATTTTGTTTTGGCGTAATTTTGAATAGTTTGTTTATATATTAACTAAATTTAATTAAAGTTCGTATATAAAAAAAAGTCGATGAGGGGTTTGGCAAACCGATGTTTCGTCATGAAGGGGTCATCAACTTTTTAAATTCGAACTTTAATTAAACTAAACTATTCAAAATTACGCCAGAGCAAAATAAATACTTAAAAAAAGAATACAAAAATTCAAAAAAGAAAATAAAAAAATAAAAAATACATATTCATATTAATAACGATAATATCATCTGAAAAACGATAAAAAAACCAAAATTCGTATTTAATAAAAGAAAGTTGATGATGACCGCTTGAAGACGGAACGTCGGATTCCAAGCTCAACTCAAGGCCACCATTGGATAGAGCGGAAAAGGTGGTAATAAGAAAGTGCAAATTACTCAAAAGCATACATACAGATCAGCATCAAACTGTATAACTGTAACCCGATTTAACTGATTTCATATCTGTTACGGTTACCGTGACCCTCTACCCTCTATAATAGGTTTCAGCAGGATTGGTTTGGGTTAATATTGAAAATATATTCATAAGCACACTGTTTGTATAAAGCCTTATATGGAGTCATAACAACTATAATAAAACTGAGTAAAACAATTATTCAAGACCGTGAAATACATCACCGGTATTGCATGGCATACTTTTCTATCATGTCGGTACACCGTGAGTAGTATAAAACAATAACAATATTAAAAATAAGAAATACATTGATATTATTAGCCAGGTCGCAGAAAAATAACTATAACCTGACTCTATAAATATTTTAAAGGATTACTTGTTATATCTCGTTATACTAAGTTGGCAAGTAAATGGTAGGCTAGACAAATAATAAAAATTGTATGTACCTTAGTACATAGCCTGACTAAATATAGGTAGTAATCAAAAGTAGATAGTAAAAAATGAACATATTGCATTCGAAGAAAATAAAAAACTGTTATTCATAATAATATCGATCAATGTCTATTCGACATCAGTTAAATCATATATTTAAGGAAATATATGAGTTAAATGAAAAATATTGGCCTTGGTTCAGTGACGTAACAGGAAGTGACGCAATCAGTTGTTTAGGGGAAGGGCCAAACACCTTTTGGGTTAGGAGCTTAGGAGCAACCAGCCTTTCTAAGGCAAAGTTATGAAGAATTACTTCCATATCACGTCACAATAATGTAAATGTAGTTTCGGACAAAAGAGATAACATAATCTAGTAATAGTTAATAATATTGACTAGATAGTAAGAAAATAACACATTGCCTTCGAAGAAAATAGAAAACTGGTATTCATAATAATATCGATCAATGTCTATTCGACATTAGTTAAATGAAAAAGATTGGCCTTGGGTCAGTGACGTAACAAGAAGTGGCGCAATCAGCTTTTTAGGGGAAGGGCTAAACACCTTTTGGGTTAGGAGCAACCCAGTCTTTATAAAGCAAAATTATGAATAATTACTTCTATATCACCTCACAATAATGTAAATGTGGTTTCGGACAAAAGAGACAACAAATCTAATAATAGTTAATAATATTGACTTCAAATTTGCTATAATGTATTTTATTCACACTTCAGTAAATTGAGTAAAATTTCCCCACCAGAGGAGAGTTTGAAGAAGAAGAAATGCATATTTTCCTTGGTTAAATATTTTTTACATGAAATAGTTGAAGAAAAATAAACGAAACAAAGGTATTTTTCTATAAAATATTGGTGGAACTGGCGGCAGCTTTCTCTGAAGACTATATATATACAAATTAATGTTTTTGTTATCTATGCAGTTTAGTGTACCATGAAAAAATGCTAGCGACGCGACGCCTTTTAAACTCAAAAGATTTAAACAATCGTACTTTACTATTTTATTACTAGACTACAATACAAAAATTGAAAATGATTGAAGTGTATTAATTTTTTCTTATTTGTAGTCATTAATAAGTATACCTTGAAATTGCTTCGAAAAATTTGCTTTATGTAATTTTTTACATTAATGAAGATTATATTTTGGCATATTTTTATGGACCCTTGATGATTTATAAAAATGGTAGTGAGTAATTTATGTCCGTTGGGTATTTTGAGCGAAAAAACTATAATTATGTTGCGAGATCTGTTAAGCATATTGTTAAAGTATTTACTGACCCCATTAATTAAAATTTGTATGACGTATTATATATCTAAACCCCGTAACCTGTCGCCAATCAACCTGTAACCAAACGGCCCAATACTACCGCTTCGGCTTCGATCACCCCAATCCAAAAACCGCATAGCAACTATGCGGATACCGTGCAGACCTATATAGAACTTTAGTTGGAGATGCTTTAAAATTTTGTTAAAATTCTTACCTGCCCATTTTCCGTAACCATTCTGGCCCCTGTATCACAGTGCTTTACAAAAATCCTGAAGTTTTTGAGCAAATTCAGGAAACAAATTCGCTTTGTAGGAAACCTACATACTTAGAGTATGACCATCACTTTGCCACTGAAACTGAAAAGCCGGCTCCGGCAACCCCAATATTGAACGGAAAATGATATTGGCAACGATGAAAGAGGGCGCTAACATAGGGCTGGCTCTAAAGTTTTAGCGTTCTTTGTGTGGTAGGCAGAGCATAGGGCTTCAAATTTATTATAATATTTTGATGGACTGTCACATAAAATGTTTTCATTACATTGACATCGTAATAAATTGATTTCCACAATTAACTAATATGCTGAAAATTTGTATTTAAAATTTGAAGTTTAATATTTCTGATACAACGTGATATTTCCTCGGTATAATTGAGCCCGTGGAAATAAATTCGCGCATACTATGCAAATATCAAAAATTTTAATTACTTATCCTAACTTTGCAGTTGAAATAAGTGCAGATGACAGTTATTTCAATGACGTTTGTAATAGCAAAACAATACAATAGTTATTTATACTATAAGGGATGTAAGTGACATTTACTAGTCGAGGACGATTTTGTGCCCGAGCGATGGCGAGATATGACAATATAGTTCGAGACTATTAAAAATGTACTTACATCCCTTGGAGTATATAAGATTTTTTCTTCTCCCTGCAGAATTTATTCTTGAATTTTTATTAATTTAATAAGGCAGCTCTGGCCGGTTTCTATAGCGTCATAAACATTCTTATTTTATCAATATCGTCAAGCTGACAGTTTAGTATTAAAAATTGTGATAAATGGAAATTATTGATTTGTGTAATAGCCAAATTGATATAGAAAAATCAGCAAATATCGCTTGTCTGTCGCTGCTGCCAGAAAAATCGAGGAAGAGGTATGAAGCAAAGCAACGTATCAATACTTCAAGAAATGATGCCAAACAAAAACTCCTATAGTTTCAGAAACCGTGTTTTTGGCGTACTTTCACGAAAAATCTGCTGTATTAAAGTCTGCATCAAGCTTATGGTGTGAATATTCCATGTTGAAGTCTACCCTTTTCATAAAGGAAAACATAGATATTTCCAAGTATCCTAAACTTTTAAAAAGAAGAAATGACGGGTATAAACCTAAAAATTCCAATGTGTTTGACAGGGAAAATGTGAATATGTTCCTGTATGAAGCCCCCGATGATGTTTATTTAATGATTAAGATTGTAATGATAATGGGAATTGCTGGAGCGTGCCGTTCTAATGAGCTCTGTGTAATGAAAATGGACAATGTTGAATTAAGGCATGAAGTTATAATTATTCCTATTCCTGATTCCAAAAATGGAATGGCACGTAAATTTACAGTGACTAAAAGTGACGATGAGAAGGTTTGTTATTTCAAAATAATTTAAAATTACATTGATATAAGATCTCACATGACGAATTTTAATCCTCGCTTCTTCATGCGATATCAAAATGGAAAGTGCTTAAATCAGCCTGTCGGGAAAAACACGATTTCTTCAATTCCAAGTAAAATGGCTAAATTTCTGAACTTTGAGAATTTTAAGCAGTATACTGGACACTCCCTTAGAAGAACTTCGGCCACTTTATTAGCAAATACTGGAGTTGATGTCTTAGCTCTCAAGTGACATGGGGGATGGAAATCTGCAACTATTGCGGAAAGATATGTAGCCGAGACCGTCAACAATAAAAAGGAAGTTGCAAATAAAATTTTGTACAATATAACGAAGCCAGAAGTCTCCTGCAGTACTTCAAGAGTAACAGAAAACTTGGTTAGAGATGGAGAATTTATGGAGTCAGAACATTCCATACAAATTGAGAAAAAACTAGAAAACATTTATCCAAATTTAGTAAATAATATCCATAATTGTAATAATTGTACTATTAATATTCATTTCACTTAATATTACTCCACTTTTATAAATCATTATTTGCTTGACGTTGTTGATGAAATAAAAATTAAAGGTATCTCCTATGTTTTGTAGTTTGGGTTAATGAACTGTATTCATGGCATAAATTATTACCACCCAAGGGTGGTAAGTTGACTTACAATCCGTCGTCAAGGGCAATCAATACCTTCTTGGTAATTCTCACTTACGTCCTTCAAAACAGTGTCAAAATGGGTTGTTTGCAAAATAAGGAGGGGAAAATAGTATATTATTTTATATGGAGGAAAAGTAAGACTTTTCATGGCGCGCTCGTATTTAACAGCCGAACGGAGTGAGGCTGGTAATAGAGAGCAAGCCATGAAAAGTAACTTTTCCTCCAAATAAAATATGCTGTTTTTTCTTCAAATGTCGACAAATTAATGCAAAAACGTCGCTTTTTAATAATAATAATAATTATTATTAAAGATAAGTTGGTTCGCAAGGCGGCTTAGACCGGTGCGGTGTCGATGAATAGGCTCAGTTTGTTGCTATAATAATGTCATATAAAGCTGTCAGTGAACACTGTCAACAATAATTATTTTTTTAAAATTGCGTTTTCGATTGCGTTTGAATTCCGTATTGATAAGCAGTTATTGAGTAAGTTCGATTAAATAATAACCAATTTGTTCCTAAATTAGTGATTTTTAGAAATGCAGTCACAAATTGAGTGATAAATACAAATTTTACTTTAATAACTCTTGAGTTGTTGACGCTTATTTTGATGTTTGTTTGTATTGTATCTATGTTGATATGACAACACTTTTACCTCCGCCGGCGGAAAAGTGAAAAGTAAAGCTCCGGCGGAGGAAAAGCGAAACTTCACTGCCGCCTACACAGTCGAGTAATGATGGATTTACTGACGTTTGAAGAAAAAATATATTTCTTGCCGAATAAAACTTCAGGTTCTTTTGTTAAGTAAGTTTGTGAAAGCACCGAATAGGTAAAACTTCCAGTCTCCAGTTGTTGCTAGGAAAAAGCAATGTACAAAATCAGTCTATGTTTTTTCTTAGATCAACAATGTAGTTTTCTTTCACCTTCAACTTGCAACGGGAGTTCGAAAACGAAGGGGAAATGTATTTATATATTTGCCTGGAATGTTCGTGCGATAACATTGGAAATATTTAAGATAATGACTTCAAATATGATACACGTATTATATCAGCTAAAAGGAAGGATATTCATACTGATTTTATGAGGATGAGAGTAGATTGAGGATTTTTCCTGTTCTAATTTGGTATTTTTCATTAAATTATTGCAGCTAATAAAGGGCGAATATCTAGGTAGTCCGAAAATGTATTTTTATGTGAATTAGAGGTAACTAGAAGCGAAATTTGAATGGAGTTAGATATAATTATATGAAGCTTTATATCGTACTGTTTTACTTTGCTTTTTTATTAATTCATAATGCATGGTGTTTCTTTGGATAGTATTAGGTCTTCACCTTTTTTGATTGAGGTACCCATTGTTTTACAATAGAACATAGTGTCAGGGGTAGCTCGTTTATTTTAAGCATAACTTCTCAGAGAAGAGCCTCGTCGCGATTAGTACAATGACGGGGTCTCAATGCTTCCTTTAATCTACCACTGGATGTTCTACTCGTGAGGACACGCCTTGTTTAGCGTGCCGGGGGGTAACTGAGGTAGACCGGGATCGCGTTACGTGGGGTAAGAAGAGATGATAAAGTAAGCACGTTTAGTTTATAACAATAACAATGTATTAACGATAAAACTTTAACAACAATTATTGGTCAGAAAAATGAGATTCTATTATACCCGATTACTACGGTGCGCATGTTTTCTCGATTTGAGGTACTGTTTATAGGTCTTTGTTTACTGTCTTATAATTTATAGTTTTTCTTAAGGGTTGAGTTTTTTTTAAGAGCACTAAGAGATTTCACTAAACTTTTTAACTGACTATTTAGACACTTGTCTTTCTCAAAACAATGACAAACTTCTTGTCCAGACTTTACTATGGAGGTTGTGCACCCCCTGGCCCTAGCAGTCGTCAAGTGACTAACCGGTACCAGGTTGGGTAGGAAAGGAATGGAACCTAAAGCAATCGTATGACTAACTCTAGGAGCGGATAGAATCCAGAAGGCAGTCGTCAAGTGACTAACCTTGGGAGCTGGAGGTGAGACTAAGTCTGCCGAACTGAGGATTCGGTAGCGTATTTATATAAAACAAAGTGATGATCATTGCATGCATAAGGTTCAAAGTCGCTCCCGTTGATTGCTCGCGTTGTTTATAGTTTGCCTTTAATGTTTATATAACAATCTTCAAGTTCAAGTTCAAACTTGCGACAGGGTGATATTTGTTTAGTAGCTTATGAATTTTAGTAGATTACAATATCTTAAAGCATTATTAATATTTATGTTTATCTCTCGCTTCTATATAGCCAAAAAACACCTCTAACGCTTCCAACATAACATAAAAATGGTGAAAAATAAAAAGAACTTGAAGATTGTGCCATATTGTAAAAGCATTTCATATTTAAAAAAAAAATGTCGTAAAATGGGGTAACACTGATCAGTGATCATTGCATTTTAAAAATGTGTTGTACCTTGAAAAAGAAATAGATTTGAAACAAAATAAATCGTTTTATTCAGAAGTAGAATTGGTCTATTGCAAGGCATCTGCCAAGTTCAACTTTCGGGAGAAAAAATAAGAAGCACATGTTTTCGAATGACTGATCAGCATTTCAATACTTGCATAGAAGTACCCGTAATCACAACAAATAGTGATCGATTTCCCTCATTTTCAGGTTCATTAGTTCGTTCGAAAGTTATACAAAATTTTCTATTTTGGGTTGAATTCAATCACTCTGGCTTGTGTTGGATCTCGTGCAAATTCGAAACATAGAGTGAAAAAATATTTGCGTTTTTCAAGGATCTTCATTCAAGGGAAAAAATTCAAAATGTCTTTCCTATGAAACAAAACAAACATTTAGGTCACTTCAGTAGAGAGCTATAAAAATAGTCTGTAATATAAGTAAACTGAAACAATTCTGGTGTTTTTTGTACGTTCGGCACACACAAAAGGAAAATCCTATCCAAATTAACGAGCGGTTCATGTGCGGAGAAGACGGTGGACATTTGGCTTGAAGCGCTGTAGGTTCCAGAGCGAGGCAGTCATCCTGACAAAGGCGTCCTGCAACAGCGACGTCCTAGGTGTTCGCAACTGAATCGTATGTTGAAGAACAGCTTGTGTCAAACCAGCGTTTCTGCTTGGCACAACTCTGGGCGAAATCATAAGTGCCAGCTCGTTCGAACACCTTCCGTAGTAGTGGTATCGATAGTAAAGAGATAGGTCCGCCATTTTTTCTTCGACGTTCAAGGCTATCAAGGTCTTTAGTCAACTCTGGGTCATCCACTGCTCTCCTCTGTATGGAGTCCAATATCTTGAGCAAGTGTTTGGTTGCCGGGAACACTGAGAACAGTATTCCAGAGATGGTCTTATCTGGTCTTTATAGAGCAGTGAGAGCTGATGAGGTGTATACAACTTTTTTGCTCTATAGAGTGCTCCTAGCTTTTGTGATAAGCCCTGGCGATTTTGGTGACGTGATTATGCCAAAACATGTTGTTTTCTACGTTAATGCCCAGCAAGCTTATGGATGAGGCCAGAGTCAGTGTTTGTCCTGTCATTGATAAGTCAGGTCCTGCGATGTTTGCTTTTTTTTAGAAAACAGCTGCTTGAGTATTTCCTGCGTTAAACTGGATATTGTTTTTCTCACCCCATTTATGGTTATGATAAAAGGAAGAAAAAAATGCGTTTCGAAGCAACAGAGCATTCAAATTTCTTTTACTTCGACAGATTTCTTAAACATATACTTGATATTTTCCCGCGCATTCTCAACCACGGGTGGTGGTAAAAGGGCAATCACATCTTCTGTGTCCACAACAAATAGATCATTTTCGTTTCTTCTGAATTTCTCTCTGGGAGGATGTACCGACTTCATGTCCGCTTGGTCATCCTGGGAGTTATCATTTATTATGGGGTTATTTACACTATTATCCCTGCTGGAGCTTGAATTTTGTGCGGTTACTCTATTGCCTAGTACTACTTTCAATTCGGTGCGTTTGTTGCGATTCCCAGATGATATATTGGAATATCTGTTCTCTTTCAAATAGTTAAGTCGATCATCAATCCTCTCTTGGCAGTTCTTCTAAGACATCATCCTGATTAAATGGCACGATTCCCATTTTTTCGAACGAAGACACAAAATTCCTTTTAATCGAGTTTTGCTGTTCTTTTGAAAGTGTATTGTCCACTCTGGTTGATGTTGATTGCACTAACTGCGGAGAGTTTTTATTTGTCGATAAACGTAAGATTTGAATTAGTCTCTTTGAAACAAAAAGTAGCTTCATCCACGCCATTTTGAATAGTCTGAAAAATCTTACATCTAAGGGTTGACACAAATATGCAGCATTTTCCGATAAGCAGACCAATATTATTCTCATCGCATAGTTTTATCACTTCTTTCGTGGCATATGATACTAGATTTTCTCCAATTAGTATTTTATGTTCTTTTTGACCTTAAGCGTAAGGCAAGAAACGCGATTTGAGCAAATCGGTACAGGATCCCGCATTCATCCACCCGGTTACAATGAAAGCCACCAACATAGCATGCATCAGTACAGCAAGGAAAAACTTCTGCACGATTGGTCACATATAGTGGCATTTTCTATGCTGATTTCCAGATTAGTGAAATAGTTAAAACCTCAGCACGAGCTCTCTTGATAATGACAACAAGTCTTTGAGTAACTTCATTATTGTGCCTTTTAAATATTGAATACTCCCAATCGGGACCAGGTAGATTTTCCGTAAATCTTGCGGCACTATACACTCTTGGGAATTTAAGTAATTTTTGCCATACGTCTCAAGTTAGGTGTATTGAGAGGAAATCCCCATTCCCCACACATACAAAAAAATGCATTATCATATTTAAAAAATTATTCTTAACCATGACAAATCAAGTTATGGTAAAATAGCGATCATTGATTCCGTTATGTTAAATGAAAATGCAATAACTGAAGCAAATTAAATTGTATTATATAAATTGTTTCCTGCAATTTTCGTGTCAAGTATTTTTTAAAAGTAAATATTTTGTACTTAAAGACCATTTATCTAGAAATATGTTTTGCGAATACATTCGCCTTTGCACCATAGAAATATTGGTCGGATATTTTATTTAAACATAAAATATTGTGTTTTTTTTTGTCTAAAATAGGAACTAACAAATCACAATCCATAGTAAGCGTAACGTTTTTTTCACATCACGTCACGTGAATTGTACTGTTTCGTTAAAAATTGATGGTCGGCATAAACAATTATTTCTTAATATTATTTATGACCACAAAGGTGGAGGTGGTAATTAACTTCATAATTAACTACTTTAATTAGTGAACTATATTAAAGTAGGGTAATGGGGGTTGTATACATAGGTTGTGAATTGAAAAATGTATTTTAAGTGTTACGTACTTTTATAATGCAATAATTAATTTGGATTAAATATGATAAATATATACCATAATTTCTAACTACTTTCAAGCATTCAACCTTTCACACATAAAACTAAATAGGTACTGTACATATGGTTAACTATTATAAAATGTCTAACTAAACTTTAACAAGAACTTCTTTGTTTACTGAATTTAATTGAGCTTCTGTTAATTCAAAATTTCAACTGACTGCCTTTTCGTTCACACTAAATACCTTGTGCTTTATTTCTTCTTCGATTTTCGATTCTCTCAACTCAACTTCACCAAGGACATAAGACTTCGAACATTTGATTCGATTATTGCTACAAATTTCCATCCGGCATTTTACCTTCTTCTATCTTCAACAGCAGAGACTCTACGAGCTGTATTGTCTCAAGAGAATGCGTTAAAACGCCCAAAAGAGTTCTTTGTCCCAGCTTCGACAAAGAGAATAGAGTTACAGCAGATATTCTCTAACTATCTGTGCAAATAAATGAGAAAAACCACCAAACATCTTGGCGGCAAAGAGAGCAGCGAGAGGGGCTGTTGTTTTTGGCGCCAAACTTAGGCAGAGTGGTGACTTTACCGTTTCATCATGGATGAGTGTTCGTCAGGCACTAAAATGAATTTTTCCTACCGGCGCGGACAGGGAGATTAAAGCGAGAATGAATTGCGCGAACGCGGATGCATTTGAGATGAGTATCTCGCGACAGTAATTGCTTTGGCTGCCATCAAGGTAAAAGCGTCTCCAAAGCCATCTAGTGTAGGTGGCGTTGTCTCGAACGATTTCGTTCGATGTCTTCTCGATGTAATCAATTTGCAGCATGCGGCGTCGTGGTCTAGAGGTTTAGATGGTTAGGTCTCAATTCAGCGACTATCGGCGGCGGCCCGGGTTCAAACCCCGTTGCTTTTTTTATTTTTTTACAGTTAAGTTTCTAAACAGTCTTTTTTCTTGATTTTGGGTATGCCTTGGGTTAGTTTTGGTTAGCAAACAGTTTTTTCTTGATTTTAGTTATGTCTTGGGTTACGTTTGGGTTACCCCTGGTTAGTTTCCTTTTCTTGAGCCCCCGTAGCGAGCGGCAGCGAGCGGAAGGCCATGCGAAAAGTGAAATATTACTTATTGTAATAT
>JAEQML010068543.1:0-18192 GCA_016904865.1 Pissodes strobi | reverse complement strand
TGGATTTTTGTAAGTTTACATATTTAAATAAATGAATTATTTGGAATGTTGATATTTAGTTTAGTAAATTGCAATCAAAATAATAACGAATTCGTGTATTCACAGTTTTTCAAGGTTCTTAACAGGGTATTTTTCTAATTTTTTTTACCCTATTTTCAAGGGTCAATAATAATTGATAAATTTCTTGTAAAACATTTAGTGGCGCCCTAGAATAGAATTGAAGCGAATTGGCGCTGGTACCCGCCACTGCCACTGCAGCCTATGCAGGTTTATTGTAACACTCAATACAATAACCTGTGAGGTAAATATGTACATATAATGCTGTTAAATATCTATAGATTAAACGAACTGAGCTCAAGTCGATTCCGATATCAAGACGACAAATTAAATCTGTCAATTTTAGTTATGAAATAAACTACTGCCATGAGCTTTACAGCCAAGTACCGTAAAAAATAACTCAATCAGGTTTTCTGACACGGGCCAAATGAGTTCTCTAACTGAGATAATATCAGATAAAATAAAGATTATATTAAATATCTCCGTAGCAACTTTGAAAAAATGTAGAAATATACAGTTTGTCCGGCGATCGGAAAGATAAGAGCACCAATGGACCAAAAATTGAATTTCTCGATAAAAAGTCATTCTTCATAACACATATTGCTGGTTAAAAAAATATGATTTTCGTTGAGAAAAAAATATTTTTATACAGGGTGACCAAAAAGTTGAATATTCAACTTTATTTCTCTGTTTTCAGCAAAATGCTACTTAAGAAATGTGTTTCAAATAATTGTCACGTGTACGTTGGAAACCAAATTCTTCAATAACGTATCTGTATGAAAAATCGCCATTAGCATAACATTGGATAAAATGTATTCTTTGCTCCGCTGTTAACATTATAAATGAAATACCAGTAAAAGCTATCGACTTAATGATGCTTTGCTTGATACTGTCACGCACACAACTTGTCAGTGAAGGAAATTTGGTGAAATGCAAATTTTACACAAGAAACTTCTTTTTATCCAAAGTTGATGAAAATCGACATCTGAAAAGATGTGATGATTTGAACCAAAGTTCTTATGTATTATTTTGCTGAAAACTGAGGAGTAAGGGTACTTTACCCCTCAAACAAATTGTTTTTTTATCTTTTTGGTCACCCTCTATAAAAAACATTTTTTTCTCAATCATATTTTTTTAACAAGCAAAATTTTTAATGAAGAATGACTTTTTTCGAGAATTGCAATTTTTATCCGATCGCCGGACATACTGTATGTAATGTATAAAATTAGATAACTTACAGTCGTTTTAAAGGTAAGTTCGATAAGCAAGATAGCCAGATCAATACATGAAACGAGAATTAACGAGGATATAAACAATAAATATCAAACGACCTACTGTCGTTTAATTATAAATGTATTAATTAAAATGATAAATAACGACAAGCTATATACGGTAATTAAAGCAAATGACCTACAATCGTTTAATTATACATTAATTAATTGAAATGATATGTAACGATAAGCTATATGCGGTAAGTAAGGCAAACGACCTACAGTCATTTAATTATGCATTCATTAATTAAAATGATATATAAGGATCAGCTATATGCGATAGGGAAAGCAAACGACCTACAGTCGTTTAACCCTACGTTACTAACCCACGGTCTCTAAGACCGACCGAATCTGAAAATGCCGAGAACGTACGATCCATCCCGAACGAAAGGCTGTGTGTCGCGGGAGCTTTCTGTCTAAATGCTTCGAGTTCAGTGTATCAACAGTGTTAGCGAAGCGTGTATATTTATTCCATTAGAGACAAAGTTGGTCCGTGAAACCGAAGTTAGTAAACTGGTAATAAATATTTATAGGTTCCCGCCGAGGTCGGAGTCGAACTGGGCGTCGTCAAAATCCCCTCTAACCCGATTTTTAACCCTCCAGGTCGAACGACACCAAGAGGCCCTATTTAGGAGCCCCTAGGAGACTTGGCGATTTAAAATTTTAGGTGGGGGTTCGGACCGATGCCATCCATCCCCCTGCCGAATACGCGCTAGCTCGAAATTTAGGTCAAAAAAAGCCGGTAGGAGCCGAATTTCCGGTAGGATCCAAATACGAAAAAAACCGTCTGCTAAATATAAGATGACCTACGAAAGCGTTTTTCTTCGAAATAATATTTAGGGGTCCAAAACCACGATTTTCCACTTTTGGAACCTATGGGGCCAGCGTTCTCGAAATAGGAGCCGCGGATCGAAAATCTCGCGGAGTACTTTTTATTAAGACTAATCTGTACGGAGGACATTTTTTGGGTCTCGTTCCGAAAAACATATTTTTTTACCTCGTCTGGCTCCTACCGCGGAACCTATCGGAGGTAGGTTCCCGCCGTGGTCAGACCTCGGCGTCGTCGAATACCGCCCTAACCCAAATTTAAACCCTCTGTCTCCACAGGATCACCCCGGCTCCTAAATAGGGGCCCCTAGGTTCCAAAAAAATCCGTTTAAACCGTACCCGTCCGACATACCACACCGACTTTCGTCGATTCCCGCCGATTAAATCGATTTTTTAAACGCGGAGCCCTCCCCCTAGGGGTCACAGTTTTTTTAATGTCCAAATTCGTTTTTTCCGACCCCGAAAACCCACGAGTCCCCATTTTCGCCTAAATCTGAGCTGTCTCCTGTTCGGTCTAGTACCAGCTCACGTTCTAAGGGCATAAGCAAATTTTTATGTGTTTTTTTGGTATATGTACTATTAGTACAATAAATAAAAGTTACAAAAACAGTTAAAATTGTTTAATTTTGTCTTGAACAACAAAAAGTAGATAATTACATCTATTTATAAATAATCGGTCTCACAGACCGAGGTTAGTAAGAAAGTAAATTTCGGAAATGTTAATTTCGAAGGGTTAATTATACATTAATTAATTAAAGTGATATATAACGACTATATCGAGAATTAAGATCCTTAAATAAATTAAAATCGTTTTACTTGTATCTGGTAGAGTTGTAGACCCTGTCGTCTCCTGTGAAGTACGTCTTCACCATGTGGTTTTATTACCCTGACAGAAATACGGCTGTATGGCTAACTGACGGCGGAGTTAGCTAGGGCAACATCAAAAGGAGGAAATGCTATCTCACGGAAGGAAAAAGAAAAAAGAATTCTATCCCACAGAAGGACCCTAGCTAAATGATAAATAACTTTAGCCATCTTAAATAGAAACACTCGTGTCCAACATACCTTTAACCCTGCAGTAGCCGCGCTAATATTTAGGCTAGAACGGTCGCGCGCCGACTCACACTCTGCACGACTAAAAATGTGAATTTTTGGTTTCTATTGCATTTTTTGTTAAATAAAAATACTTCTTGAACAAGCTTTTATTATGTACTAAAGAGAAGAAAATAAAATTAAATTAGTTTATCAATGTCGTTTGACTGACCTAAAAGCTTGTCGCTAGAAGAACGCATTGACAATTAGTTTGGTAGAATTACTGGATATTTGGCAAGCTACTACAGAGACTATTTCTCTTGGATTCCGAAAATTCACGGATATCAATTTTCAATCGAATCGAACCATAAATAGAATTTGTCCGCCATAGTGTATCCGCAATTTTGAATTTCACAAAAATTGACAGCAATTTCGTAATCTTTGATACCGAAATCTCCCTGATGTAAATTTTCAATTGAATCGGACAATAAATACATGACAAACTTTGTCCGCCATCTTGGAGCCGCCATCTTGAATTTTAAAAAATTGAATATGTTAATTGGATTTGTCACGCAAGGTATGTAAGAATACCAAATTTAAAGTAAATCGCACATTTGGAAGTAGTTCTAACTCAGTTTGCATGATTTCACCTCTGAATAGCAACTAGAACGTGCGCGTGCAGAGGCGCGCGGACTCGCAGTCCGCAATCTAAATTTTCGGAAGACAATAATTGCACTTCACCAGTTGCAAATCGATGCTAATGGATTCGTCGCGTCGAGCAGAGAAGCTAACTTGGTGCTAGCCCTAGCACGGCATCTAATGAGCCCAATATATTATTTCACTTCACGCATGACCCTCCGCTCCTTCGCTCACTACGAGGGTTCAAAGAATAGGAACTAACCAAAACTAACCCAAACATGCCCAAAATGATGAAAAAATACTTTTTACAAACACAACCTTAAAAAAAATAAAAAATCGACAGGAATTGAACCCCGGGCCGCCGTAGCATCTAACCACTGAACCACCAGAGCCCTCATTAGGTGTCGTGCTAGGTCTAGCTCTAAATGAGAAGCTACTTAGTAGGGCAGTGACACACTGAGGCGGAAGTCGGAAATATCGCCAACAACAGACGCATGCGGAGTGAGAGTCCGCACGCGACTTCTGCAGGGTGAAGAGGTCACCACACTAGTTCATCACGCAACGTTTATAGACAATATGGCTGATAATTTTAGAAAATATACGTTCTACTTAATTGTCCAAATACTGCAACGACACCAGCAGGGAGTAGTTAGACCTGAGGGTCAAAAATAGCAACGATAAATTCCGATACGGAGAACGGCCTGCTCGCCAGGAGTGTTCCGGCAACATGGTCTATCAATTCTCTCAAAAAAGAATATATACCACATCTGTCAAGTGGCGCTTCAACTGTAGGTACCTATCGAGCAGGTTGGAGCACCGGAAGTAAGGTCGCGAGAAGTAAGGTAGCGAGAGTATTGTTTCAGAGTCGATCTTGGTCGATTTTCTGAATAAAAAGAGATGTGCTCTCAGGCACTCAAATTTTACCATAGGGCTAGTTCTAAAGTCATTTTGTAAATAAAACAAAAAGCTTTAGCATTATATGAATATTTTAATAAGTTACTTTACTTGAAAATAACTAGAAGCTCATAAATACGCAAAATATAAACACTGAATAATTGTATGTAGTCAGTGCTACGATGTGAAAAAGATCAGTCGAGGCAAATTTCGACTTTGAAAAATATGACATAAATAATACTCTTAAAAACTAAAGCATTGCCTAAACAGTTGTAATACTATGCTAAAATATGGTTATAAACATAACCTTGAAGCTATGTACAGTAAAATGTCTGTTATGAGTTCCTGCGGAACAGCTACTTATCAACTATGTTAGCTGATTTAGCCTTGATATAAAATACAACAATATACAAGCGATAATAACAGGATTAATATTACCTTAGAGTCCACCTATAAGCTAATATGTACACTATGAACACCATTGACGAGAAACGTTCAATGTTCAGGAGGTTATCTTCTAACACTGGGGGAAAGTCACTTTGACAAACACTTGTTAGGCCTATTATTGCTAGCTTCTATGTACAATGTAGTTCAATTTCTTGCAAATAGGAATGACTGGATTGTAGTGGTTTGACTGGTATGCAGTTAGTGCATATTGGCATGACATGAATGCCTTGTGAATGCGGCTTATTGGTGCACGCATGAATGATTAGTAAGTATGCTATGCAGGTAGCATAGGTAAGCAGAAATCCGCGTATGGGATGTAGCATTGTGATAGCTTGAGTATATTGGCAGACTAGTGCCGTTTAATCCTTATATGAGAATAAGGCATGAGTATGTATGCAGGCTAGTGCAGAGTAATCCTTATATTAGAATAAGGCAAGAGTATAGCAACCAGTGGTACACTCGTGATATAGAATGTTGAAAATGCAATGGAACATACCATTAGGGACTGTGCAGCGCACGGCACAGCCTTTGAGAGTTAGAGAGCAGTGGGTCTTCATAATGGCAGTAGATGCCGAAAAATGCCTTTTTGTAGGCTTAGTACTAGAGATCAGTCGGTCTCCATAATGGCAATGAGATGCCGAGAAATACCTTTTTGTAGGCTTTGTGAGAATGTGATTGCAAACATATTCGTTTACTTACTTGAGATTTAGAGACTAGGCTCTATTGAGTACGGTGTGGTTCGAGACAGGGCTCGATCGTACAACTCCCATGGATAAGACCAATTGGGACGCCATTGCTCGGCGGGAGAATAATGGCATTAAGTTTGCCAATAAATACCTTATTGTAGGCTTGATGTGACGATGATTATGCCAGGATATCACTATATCACTTGAGTAATGAACTAGATAGATTATGAGGTCTCAAAACGTGAAAACTTGCCGGCATGGCGCCTCGCGCCAGCCGGCTAGAAACGGGGGTGCGCTTTTGCGACTTACATGGTCGAGGTTCAAGAGACTACGTCTTACTCAATACTGAATTCTAGAACGTGGGAACTAGAGCAACTTGAAGAAGTTGTTACCGCCCCTTCTGGTGGGAGAAGATGCACCGCTTAGGGCATGTAAAGGGCAATAATGTAAATACATAAATATTGTGTAGAAACTTAACATGACCCGTTGTCTAAATTAATATTATGAATTTTAATACAAATCCGGTTGAAATCTGCTGATTAGTTTTCATGAAATTCGAATATTAAAGATGTGCATTTTAGGAAATTTTAGTTAGGGTGAACTGGCCATCCTGTAGGATGCGCTGCGATTGGTCGACTCGGTCGCCGGGGTATAGCGGGAAACGCTATGATTGGTCAGGTGAGTTTAGGATGCGCGGCAGGCTCCAAATGAGTAAAGGTGGTTTACAACAGATGGCGCTAGAAATACAGCCCGGATAAAGCGCGAAGCGCTATGATTGGTCGGAGGCCTTTTGAGGACGCTTAACTTTTAACTTTCTAGCCTGCCGACGCAGTGGATAAACGTGGTAAACAAGAGATGGCGTTAGTAGTATCGCCAAGGTTTTAAATTGTTTGGAATGCGAGGACAGTGGCGTGCAATGTTAAATTGTACAAAAATTAAATCGTTAGATTTGCAAACGTGTTCAAAATGGTTTTTGAACAAGTATCGACCAGTAAAAGGACATAATCGGACTACTGTATTTAATAACATTTACAGCGTTACAATTTTCTTTATATATTTACCTAGTTAACCAGGAGGAGGAGAGAAGCAGTTTCACCGCTGATTTTGTATATAATATAATATGATCGATTCAAAACTCCACACTTCCAATCATGAGAAAATTTTTACAAACATACATCGATGCAACTGAAGCATCTTCATGGTTGAATTCATGTTAGAAAGAGCACTTCCTGGAATGAGAAATCCAGATCATAAAGGCTTACAATAATTAGAATTACAAGAAACATTGCTATGAAAAAAAGTTTAGAAAAAAACGAATATCCTCTCTAATTACCTTGCGAACATGGCACTCAATTAACGTCAATAGAAAGATTAAAAGTTGTTGATGTTGATCGGACTTATACAGAGAAGTGCCATAAGAAAAAGAATTCTGATAAATCGCATCCGTTCTAGAGACAGAACTTTTAATTTTATTCCATCAAATCAATACACATTTTTTTGTAAACTGAAATGAAATACTGCTTTTTTGGAATTTATAGAATGTGGAGGAGACTCTGATGGTGAGGATGACTCATCTCCGCGGTTATCAGCATCGGAAAACTTGCGAGGTGAGCTTACTTCAAAAGATAGATCTTCCAGTGATGAGGCTGATAGCAAATTTGATGCATCTTCAAGTGAAAGCAGCTTTAGGTTATTTGAAAAATGTGGAACTCTCCCTGAAAGTGACGAAGAAATGAATGATGATTTTCCTGCTTCTGAGGCTGATTGTCCTTCATCATTCACCCAAACAATTGGTCCTAAATGCGGTGAAAATATCGGTACTCCAACAGTTTCTTTTTCCATATTTTTACAGACTTTGTACTGTATGAAATAGTTCAGCAGTCAATCCCTATTCAACTCAGCTTAGTGAAAATGTATCTTTAGGTTTGGTTTAGAAGAACTGAGGGCATTTTTGGGTGTAATTATTTATATGGGATATCACTACCGTTCTAGTTACAAATTATATTGATCCACAGACGAAAGCTTTCATTGTGAAAGAGTAGCCAGAGTTATGACTTTAAAATGATTTTTAAAAATATTAAGGTTTATGCATGTACGATCCCAGCAAGAGGAACCTCAGATTTTGATCGACTGTATAAAATTTGACCCCCGCTAGATTATTGTGCAGACAAATTTAGGAGTAATTCCTCTCCAAGTCGTCTTATCTTAGCAGATGAAAGTATGATTAGTTTCAACGGACGTTCATCGTTAAAACAGCATCTGGAGTGTATACCGGAAAATATTCTTTAAACAATCACAGTCTAGAGAAAGTTGTACTGAAATTATCTCTCTGCTAGAACGAATGTTCCTCTGCGTCTTTTTCGATAACTTGTTCACTTCATCCGATAAAAAGAGGATAATATCGATCAAGTAATAGTTTCGTTATTTTTATATTTTACCTATTTTTATGTTGTAAAATTAATAAAACTTATGCTTCATTAAAAACACTTATCTTACATATCTCTTAAGTGGTCGATTTTCCCCTACGTATAGGTAATCAATAATATAGTTTCGGTCTACCTAATCGTACATCGTCTGGGCACGGTCGTAGTTCTCTAATAAAAGACCGAGGCAATTGTCGTAAAACGGAAAACTTAAAACTATTATAAGGCGGAAAATTAAAAAAATTACACATAAAGACTCGCGTATGGGCGGGTTATGGTAGGTCATGAACGGCGATAAAAAATGTTTTTAAATGCGCCTTAAATTTCGTAATGTTTGTTATTGTCGGCTGTAAAAAATGCGATATCCATTTTGACACAAGGTTACGGCAAGCGCGTAAAATGACGAGAGAGTATTATTTCTCAAGGACACCGTCTGAAATAAAAAATATTTTATCTATTTGAGTGTCATGCATTATTCTAAAGAACTGCCTGGCCATTGAAAATAATAAATTAGCACAGTTCAGGTGAGTTCAGAAATTTTCCTAACCCAAACTAACTCAAAGGCGATCTAACCACTGGACCGCGTTTCGTTAATCATACAAAGCACCATCAGGAACGGTGATATACTATCCTAATATTTCCGCCAAATCAAGCGAGCCTAAAGGAATTCAATAACAGGTACACTGGTGAAAGGAAGAGATTCTTTCCTAGCCGTCAAAAACTGTTTAGAGATTTGATGAATGGATTAAGGGGTGCAGTATTATTTGATCACTTTGACATAGTTTGTATAGACCTAGCCCAGTTTTATAATTTACAACCAGTTTTAGAGATTGAAACAGTAAACCACTTTGAAAGAAAAAATTACGTTACTCCTTGATGCTGGCAAAATGAGTAAACCAGCAACTTAGATAAAAATATTAGGCCAAGCAGTGAGGAAAAACTTAACACTCATAGAGGCAGGTTCGTCATTGTGGTGTGCGAATGAATATAGATGGCAAGCAATAGATGACAGAGATATAGTGTAGAGTACTGACTATTAGTACTCTACATCAAAAAAATCCAAAAAAAGCAGAACTCATTTCACCAGATGTAGTGATATAGATATTCCTGGGCTAGTTCCCAATGTACTACTTTAGACAACTATCGAAATCAATTAAAAAAATAAATGTGAACTTTTATCATATTTATTGGAAACTTTATACTTTACTTCAATGAGAAATTTGTATATTAACGCATTTTTTTAAAGCTTCATTTCCCCAACGAAAGCATCTCCAAGTGAACTGATGAAATTAGCCATTCATTCATAATTTCGTTGTAAAAAATACTAGTTTGACTCCAAAAATTTTAAAGCTTATCAGGTGTAATGCAACATTAATAGGCATTTTAAAAATACATAACAGAACTTGAAATAACGAGCAATTTTACCGACATTTTAAATGTTCAAAACAATTGATCAAAATCTGATTTTCTTACAACACCAACATTCTAAAGGATCTGCAAAAAATGGAATCATCAAACCTATAGACAATTTTAAAAAAGCATCTTTCAGACCAAAACTAAATTTTTCAAACTTTGCCATAAAAATATCGAACCATCTCGAAAAATTTGGAAGTTCATCAAGTTTATTGGAAATATGACAAAGATTTTCACAATTTATGGAAGAAAGAAATGAGGCTGCATTTTCTGAAACTCTTAACATTCTCAACAATTGACCAAAATAGGACCACGATAATCAGATCAAGCGAGGCTTTTACTTACGCTTCCAAATTGTTTAGGTTAAATTTTACTTTACTTTTGGTTTTCCGTACATCTTAACTAATTTGTCAACCCTGCCCTACGTACACTTGGCACCACCGATAGATGGCTTCAACCCTTAGAGGCCGATTGACAGCCGACAGCTGAAGAGGACTCTCCAAGAATATCAGAATGGAGACGAACCATTGGCAATTACAGTCCGCTCTTTTTTGTAAAACTTTTAGCTTGCAAAGGCATTTAAAATAAACTTATTGTTCAGGAAATCAAGTGTTAGTCTTTGACCATACAGACTGTTCTTGCTAAATATAATTCATTGACTACAATATGCTAAAACACATTTGAAAAACTATGAAATTAATGAACGTGATTTATTGGAAATTTACCTAAATGTTGAAAATTTGCACCAGGAATATGAAGAAGATAACGTTTTTACGAAATTATGGAGTTTCATTACGGCAGCATTAGAACTCTCCTTTTTTAAGCACCGGGATAGACACGCAAAACAGTCTGAAAAAGTTCAGGAACTTATCAAATCCATTAAAAATGTTGCGCAAATTTTCAGAAACTAGACGAGAAACTTGTATAATAACGTAATATTCTGAAATTTTCAGTTTTTCGACCAAAATTCAGAAATATATCAGAGCAAGTGGGAATTTTACTTACAAATTGAAATTGTATAAAATATGGAATTTCTAAAATGTTGAGCGACTGATCCTGCTTTTTCTGATTTATTTATCTTCACTATAATATGCCAAGACGTCTTTGAACAATTATGAAATGAATCTCGTCTATTAGAAATTTTAAGTATATTTTGAATATTTATAGGAGGAATGTGAATGAGAAAGCGTTTTTCCATAGTTTTTAATTTTCATTCCGGAACAGCATTTTCTTGCATCACTTTTTCTAAAGCTCCGAGATGGAAATACTAAGCTATTTCAAAAAGCTCTAAATCTCATCAAATACATTAGATATTCTGCCTAGATTCTGAAATACTAGACGAGAAAATTGTATTATGAAATTCTCAATTTTCTGAGCAAAAGCAGTCTTTGTTGAGTGACCAATTTTTGTTTCGTGGTATAAACATACAAAACAAGCTCGTAAATTTTGAAAACTATCAAGTTTCTTGAAAATTTCAAGCACATTTCAAAAATGTATACGAAAAATCTATGAAATAACGTATTTTCCGAAATTTTTAAACCAAACTATTGGGCAAAATGATTTTTTGTGAAACCCTACCATTAAAAGATATACTAACACATACAACGTGGAATAATTTAGAAACTTAGATTACTTACAGATTGAAATTGTATAGAATGGGATGTTTTTTCGAAATTTTTGATGTTCCGTACTAAAATATTTGCCAGCGATTGATCCTCCTAATTTATTTATGGCTATAATAAGACAAGACTCGAAATATTATGAAATTGATCTGACCTAACTATTGGAAATTTTAGGCAATTTATGCCAGAAATGTGAATAAGGAAGCGTTTTTCCGAAATTTTGGTCCTTTTTTAAACTTTTTGAGAAACTAGAGGAGACACTTGCATAATAACGTATATTTCAATTTTCCGAGCCAAAACCATTCTTCAGCGATTGATCGAAAAATTTGGTAGATTTTAACTTCGGGATAACAAATACAAAACGTACTCATCATATTTAGAGATCTATCAGATCTTTTGGAAATTTGACGCATATTTGAAAAACTTATACGAGAAAACTATACAATAACCCATTTTTCCAAATTCTGTAAGTTCGGATCAATTGACAAAAATATATATTTTCTTAAACTTCATGGAAACAAAAATATACTAAACGACGTGGACAAATTCAAAGACTTGTCAGATCTAGTGGGAATTTTACTTAAATATTGAAAATTTATCAAATGTGACGTTTTTTCGAAATTTTTGATTTTCCGTATTAAAATATTTTCCAGCAACTGATCCTGCCAAATCTAATTTATGTACTTGCACCATAATACGCCAAGACGTTTTTGAAAAATTATGAAATAAAAATTGACCAAAATAATTTTTCAGGAAATGTTTGATTTTTCGTACTAAAACATTTTCCAGGTTATAACATTTTTAACTTTACTTTTTAAATTTTTAAATTGTTGTTTCGATTTTAATTGAAACCATTTGGATAATTAAAAGTAAAAGTAAAATGTTCCTTGAGTTACCCTATCGCTGCTCAGATACTTTTTATTGCGGTGGCACTAGGGGTGTAAGTTCGAAATATGAAAATTCAATTTTATTTGCGCCAGGTCGCTATTTTACTAAATATAAACTATTGCAGCACAAGACACGCCTCCAGCGACGTCATTGCAAAATATAATCGGCCTCAGCACAATCCTACAAATTCTAATCGTCTGCAGCACGCGAATGCATTCGATGTCTTCGCGATGCAATCGATTTGCAGCATGTGTCGTGGTGGTCGAGAGGTCTAGATGGTTAGTCATCATCACCATTTATTTCCATAACTCTATTAACAAGTGTCCTACTCAGTAGGTGATAAAAGTAATCTGTATACAATCTATGGTTTCATGCTCCGGCTCCTGAATGGAGCAACGCTGAGCCGCACAGCTTTGTACACAAACCATCCCTCTAGCCGAGGGGGGTCGATATTGAGACCCTTATACCTACTTTTTGTAACCAAGCCAAAATACTAACATTACTTGGGATACGATCCCATCAATATTGCTCCCAGTGTCTACGCGCTAAGCTAGTGGTGGGTTCCAGATTTTCAGATGTTAAATTATGAGTGTGGGTATTGTGGAGAAAAGTTACTTAAAAACTCCACTTCACTTTGTATATGTCACGCTCTCATTCACTCTCTCTCATTCACACTTTATTTACAATATGTACATTATATACATTAATGGAATTTGCATCAATGCGGCATCTCCCTGGTGAGGGTGTGATAATATCAAGGGGTAATCATATCAAGGGGCTAGTGCATCGTAAACCATAATTCACTCACAGGGTGCAAGGAACGCAGGAGCCATTGCGTACGTTGAATGTCTATAACTTGAGCCGGTTTCGTGTTTTATACGTGGTTCTAGGCTCATCGAGTATATCAAGCAGGCTCCGCCCACCGTGCTTTGTGGGCGGAGTCTGCTCGACTACCTCGATTCGATTGCTGTATCCGGTGCACTTCTGTGCTCCTAATACCGGATGTCTGTAAACAGGGGTAAAAAGCAGTAAGGGTTGGTTATTTATCCCTCGGGACACCTTACTCGTATGAATATTACTTCTGACTATTTACAAATTTAAAATTGATATTTACAGTTGTGCCTATATACATCCAGTCTTTTTATTGCTTTTAGGGGGGCCTAGGTTCGAGGTAGTACAGCGTTGTTCTTTTATGAATTGGCCCATGGGATGGCCGTCGCTCCGGGTCAAAGCGTTGTTCGGCTATTTGCGCCTTTTCCGGTGAGCCATGCACCCCTATCTCATAGAACCTGCAGGCCAGACGGTCAATGTGTTCGCGGACGTACTCAATGCCCGCCCAGTCATGCAGGTCCCTGATTCTGATGTATATGCTCACCGAAAAGACCGCCCTGAGATGTCTATTTTGCAACACTTGTATTGCTTTAAGATGCCCTTCAGCCACGGAGCACCATACCGGTGCCCCGTACAAAAGCGTCGGCCTCGTAATGGCCTTATATAGAATTAGTTTATTTCCGGGGCTAAGAACCGACCTGTGCCTTATTAGTATTCCCAGTTTTTTGACTAGCATCATGTTTTTACTTTTGACGTATGATATATGCTTTTGGAACCTAAGCCCCCTGTCAAGCACTATTCCCAGATACTTTACTTGATCTTTCGCCATGATATGGGTTTCTAGTATTCTTAAAGGCTGAGTGTCCTGATTGGATCGTTTTCTAGTGAAAATGCCTAGTTCCGTCTTACTGGCGTTTAACCTTATTTTCCACGTTCCATAGTAGTTAAGGAGCACGTTCATGTACCGACTCAAGTTATCAACGGCTGACTGCGCGTGAGGAGCACTATAGTAAAGGATGGTATCATCCGCGTAAAACGCTGCAGACGCGTCCGTGTGGGTAGGAAAGTCGGATATATAATAACTGAAAAGCTGCGGAGAAAGCACCGTTCCCTGCGGGACACTGCATTGAATTGGCCTTAAAGTTGATGTGGCGTTACCCACTTTCACTGAGAAGGAGCGCCCGGCAAGGTACGATCTGATCAGCGCTGCTAAATAGAGCGGGTATCCGTGCTCTATATAGAGCTTATGTAGCAGGCCGTCGTACCACACCCTGTCGAACGCTCTCTCAATGTCGAGGAGAAGCAAGGCTGTGCAATGCCGTCTGTTGAAGCTATCATATATTTCCTGTACGACTTTCACAGCCAGCATGCATGTGCTGTGCCCGCTGCGAAAGCCGAACTGCTCCTTAGGGAGTATGCCCAGCTTCTCGGCTGCTCCACCAAGCCTCGACAGCAGAAGCTTCTCAGCTACTTTACTAGTGTGCTCAGTAAAGAGATAGGCCTATACGAGGAGGGCTGACTCTAAGCTTCTGCATTACCGACGGCGGGATCGGGTAAGCCCGGCCGCCAAACAAGCGGACTCGCTCCGTGATTTCCCTGTGCAATGGCACGGAGTCAGGGATTTGCCTATGGATCTCTTCAAGAGAGTCCGCAAATGCTTCCGCCTTCCCCTGGTCGTCCAGGATTTCACGCCCTCGGTGCTTTAGCACCGGGAATTGAGGGGAAGCATTTGCGAACTCGCCTTGCGAGCTTCCATAAGGACCCGTCCTCCGTGCCTAGTTCATTCACGAAGCTCATCCATTTTGCACTTCTGTGCTCTTGTATGCGTTGCTTAATCTGATCAGTAATGGCGTTCACACGAAGCCTTTCGTTTGCATTTCTAGTTCTTTGCCACCTACGTCGTAACCGGTTCCGGAAATTGATAAGCTCAAGGATTTCGTCAGGAAGAGTTTCCACGTATGGCCTCCTCCTGACTACCGGACAGATTGCGTCACGGACGCGCTGTCTCCAATTCCTGGACGGTTTCGATCTGCCGGGGGATGACCGTGGCTTCATTTAACCTTTCTCGATACACCCTCCAGTCGGTATTAGTGTACACGACGGGTGTCAAGCAGGCTTCCGGCCGCCTGTCGAACCTTAATGCCGACAGACTCATACTGACTGGAAGGTGGTCCGATTTTAGGTCACTTATAACCTTAAGCGGGCCAAGCCTAGCCATCCCTCGGGAGATCGCTATGTCCAGGTAGGTATAGATGGTTAGGTCTCAACTCGGCAGCGGCAGCTATCGGCGGCGGCGGCTTGGGTTCAAACCCCGTTGTTTTTTTATTTTTTTTAAGGTTAAGTTTCTAAACAGTTCTTTTCTTGATTTTGGGTATGTCTTGGGTTAGTTTGAGTTAGCACCTGGTTAGATTCTTTTCCTTGAGCCCCCGTAGCGAACGGTAGCGAGCGGAGGGCCATGCGGAAAGTGAAATATTTCCTCCAGCGACGTCATTGCAAAATATAATCGCCCTCAGCACACTCCTACAAATTCTAATCGTCTACAGCACGCGAACGCATTCGATGTCGCTGGAGGCGTGTCTTGTGCTGCAATAGTTTATATTTAGTAAAATCGCCGCCAGGTTTAAAGTAGACCGAAAGATAAAAAGGGTAAGTAAACGCAAGAAATAAAAGACACAATTTTCTAACAATTTTTAATAATAACTTGCGACTCCTCAATAACACATCTTTCAAGTTCACATTTAATCACTTCAAATCTCAATTTATCAATTATAAATATCTAGCTATCTATATAAGATAAAACAATCAATATTCAATACGAGCTGATCTAAGACCACAGTATTATGAAATCGCCAACATAGCTAATACCTATTTGCATCGAGCAATTACACGTCGATGCTATTTGCAAATAATGCAACTGCAAACATCAGATAAATGTAGACGAAATTGCCTCTACGAACCTAATTAAAATTAATGTTCCTGATAAGCTAATAGCCCATAAGTTACAATCAGTCCACTAATAAGTCAAGAAAATTTCATTACATAATCAACCAAATTAACTCTCTTATTAAAATTATTCTCAGAATCGAGCAAAATCAAATCGATGTCCAAATATTGAACTTCGACAAAATATTATATTTATAAGATACGTCAAAATCGAGAAGATAATTGCGAAATCTAACAGACGTCCCTGAAAGATGTCCAATTTATATTTTCACTCGAAATTTAAGGCTTACCCTAAAAAAAATGAATATAACCAAATAACAGCTGCTGCACTTCTTGTTATGTAGTAACTGGAGCTAAGATAATTACGAAACAGATAATAGTTTACTAAAATTTACAAATTAAAGTTAAATATACCTACATAAAGTAATTTGGCGATAAGGTAAATGTACAATAAGATAAATCTACGAGTTACGATAAAGATAAGATAAATCTACGAGATACGATAAAGATAAGATAGATCTACGAGATACGTTAATGATAAGATAATTAAAGTTAAATTTCGAAATAATGTTGGCTTTTAGGTTGTAAAAAATTAATTAACGAAAAATTGTGTAAACATTTCTAAAAAGAATCACTTATTTTTATGCGTTTCCAGACGACCAGAATGCTCAACGCTTCTTCAGCAGATTGGTTTCATTACCACTGAGTCATCCCGAACATTTAATTTCCCCTTACCACCAGGCTACGATTTTAGGAACGGAACTGCGTCCTGGAATCTCCAGATCTTCATCTGACCATATGAATTGAGATTACATCAATCAACTCGAACCATAGTTCAAACTCAAGAATCCATTAAAGTTAGAATCAAAATTAGAATTAGAGTAGTGACAGTCAGTTAGACTTAGAGTTTGAGTTAGGATTTGATTTTGATTTTGATTTTAAGCCTGTTGGTCTGGCTCTCCTTCAGGTTTCGGCTAATCCATCCTAAGATTTCACAGAGTCAAAAGTTACTACAAAAATCCAGCCTAGCTGCCGTTAATTCCCAAGGAATAATAACATTTCGACACCTACGTTGCTCGACACCACCTTTTAGGCCTGAAGGTCTAGTCAAAAGGGACTCGTGATTTAGCTACGATCGGTTTTATTCATTCGAACTCATAAAAACTGATTTCCGCAGGATGCACACGAAATCAAACTACAATATCCGAGACGACACGAGGCCAATTCAAACATCGCTGTGGCTTGAAAAATACGAACTCAATCCATCATAAGAAAATTCCACAATATCTCGATCAAATATCCTTCAAACACAATCAGAATCATGTAACTGTCAAAACAAAGCACCAATTATATCTGAAACTAATGAAAACCTGTAAAATTGATGCCTAATATACACTCAGCATTACTGGTTGCCTATCTGCATCGCCACTTATTCAGATTAAATTCAGAATATCTGAAACCCAGTAGCGTAGACAAATTCCAAAGGCGTGCTAAAATATATTAAAGTTTTTAAATTTAAGAAAATATATTATTGTTTTTGGAGATTTAAACCACAATTGATACAGAAAATTTATGAATTACTGACGTTAACAGTCTAGTAACTAATCCAAATGATTGTTACAAGGTGCTATTAAATCTGATTTATTTATATTCACTATAATATGCCAAGACTTTTTGAAAAAAATTAAACTAAACTGATCTAGATATTCAAATTTGAATTAGGTTTTGAAAATTGTACGAGAAATGTAAATAAGATAGCGTTTTTTCGAAATGTCGGATTTTCGTTCAGACAGCAGTATTTTCTAGAATTAGACCCAGATTTCTTTTTTAACTCCGAGATAGAAATACTAAACGATCTTGATAAACTCTGAAATTTAATAGAACCATTGGAAATATTGCACAAATTTTGACAAGCATCATCAGAAACTTTTATAATAACGTAGAGGTCAGAAATTTTTTAATTTTCCGCACAAAAGCAATTTCCAGCGAATGACTGATATTTGCTATAAAAAATATTACGCCAACTCGAAAATTGTGGTAATTCTAGGCGAATTTCGAAAATCTATTCGAGCAGCACTTTAGTGAAAGTAATTTTACAAATACATCATTTCATCCTCGTTTAATTCCACAATTTTTTCAGCTAACACGTTACCGATGAAATTTAAAAGAGCAATTACAAGTAATTCGACCACAATTTCCTGTTTACCAGTTAAGTCAA
>JAEQML010068542.1:0-18192 GCA_016904865.1 Pissodes strobi | reverse complement strand
AGTGGATTAAAGGCAAATCGTCATCGGTTTCACTGTCTGACACTGTCGGGATATTATTATTTTCATTTTCTTTTGAGTAGTCCAATGTTCCAATTAAAAAGCGAGGATTCTCAACATCAAAGCTACTTAACGAGAAGAAACGCAGCAAACTCCTGGAATTGCTAGCTAATTTAACAAATTCAAATTCAAATTCAAATAATTTATTTCTTCAATTAAAAAGTACAAACAATAATAGAAGAAAAGGTCAGCATAAAAATAATATAATAAAAAGTAAAGTTACAGAAACAACTTAAGATTAACACAGTACAATACATAGCAAGTATATCTTAGAAAAATTCCCGAAGGCTATACATATTTTTTTCCAAGAGAAATCCCCTTAAACGACTCTTAAAAATACTGAGGCTAACAGCATCTCTAATATCGTCACTTAATCGATTAAAAAACTTACACCCTGTAAAATAGATATATTTTTGGAATTCCGCAGATCGATGATTACTAGGAAGTAAAAGAGATTTTAACCTGGTGTCATGGTTATGGGCAGACCTAACGTCTTGAAAAGAAATTTTATTTTTGTAAACAAAGCAACATACTTCGTATATATAGACACCAGTGACTGTTAAAATTTTTAAACTTTTAAAGGCTTCTCGACAAGATTCCCGAAAATTTAAACCAGCGACCAAACGGACCGCATACTTCTGCAAAACGAAAACTCTATTGACACTTGCACACGTTCCCCAATTTAATATTCCGTACTTAATCCTGGAATGAATATTCGCATGGTAAAGAGTTAAAAGTATTTCCCTACTGCAATGCATTGACATAAATTTGAGCGCAAAACAACTGCTACGTATTTTTGAGCAAAGTAGCTCGATTTGAGAAGACCATCTTAAATTACTATCGAAAATAACCCCCAATAGCTTGGTTTCATTAGCGAGCTTAACATGATTATCGGACTTCTCAAATAATTCAAGAACCATGTCACCTGATTTTAGCGAAAAGTGCACCATCGATGTTTTACTCCTATTTAGGTTAAGTTTATTTTTTTCCGACCATAAAAGTATTCGTGTATACACATCTTCAGCAAGTGATTTCAGAAGTACCTTATTTTTGTTTACCAACAAAACATTAGTATCGTCCGCATATGAAATTACAAAGACATTCTCAGCTGTATTCATAACATAATTTATCAAATCATTGACAAAAGTCAAGAAAAAAAAAGGACCCAAAATGGACCCTTGAGGTACACCCTTTTCAACAACTCTACAGGTACTTCGAGTCTGATTCACCAAAACCCGCTGTCCTCTATTAAATAAATATGACCTTATATAATTTAGGGGTTTACCCCGTACACCGTAACGGAAAAGTTTATAAAGCAGTAGTTCATGGTCAACGACATCAAAGGCTCGAGAATAGTCGATAAACATCCCCAGCACGGACAATCTTTTGTCAAGAGAATCAACAATGATACGCTGAAATTCACATAGTGCTGTTTCTGTGCTTTGATTTAACGTAAAGCCGAATTGAAATGGTGATAGCAAATTATTCTTGTAGAAAAATGTTTGAAGTTGATCTTTTAAAACCAACTCATAAATTTTAGAAACACTACACAAAAGACTGATTCCACGATAGTTATTGAAGTCATTATGGTCTCCCTTCTTGTATAGGGGGATAACGGTTGCCAGTTTTAGAGCATCTGGAAAAATCTCCTTTTCTATGGAAAGATTTATTAAATACGAAAAAATTTCTGCTATATGACATCGACACTTTTTCCAAATATTATTAGAGATACCGTCGTGTCCACTGGAATTCGAATTTTTTAGTTTACCAATTATATTCAAAATATCATGACTACCTACAGGAGACAGAAAAAGGATATTTTTATACCAAATATAAGCAAGAATGAAAATTACAAAAGGAAATTGATTATACCTTGTTTCATCACAAAATCTTTTACAGAAAACCTGAAACACAAACTGTGTTTGGGCATGATAAGTTCCTTCTTTTGTATATCTGGAGCTACACCAAAAATTTTTATTTAAAAGCTTTGTTAACACCTTTAATAATATATTTTACATGTATGAAGTATGAGTTCCAAAAAGGAAATACTAATAATTGTTACATGGACCCTTTGATGAAATTAGAACCAGCATGAGAAATACAGTCTAGGAGTTAAAATTAGTATAATGCTCATCAAGACACATATTATATAAATTCCATAGTTTTCCTAATGACAGAAACGATACGAAGATATTAATATTAAACTGGGTGTTGCATCGGAAAACCGTCCATAGGAAATCCCATGCAAATTTTAATATCTCCTAATATTATCTCCCCTATTCATTTTAGAGCAAACTTGTATTAGACTTTTTTGAAGGTCCTTGAATGATAGACTCCCATGTAAAATATGAATGATTTTCATTTAGCGAATTAAGAGGTATTTTGAAAAATGTTTCCTAAAATTTGTGGTACAAAAAATGCGATCCTGATAATTTTCTCAATTAAACCACCAGCAGATGTCAAATTATAATAACTGCCAAACGATTTCATATTTTATCGTAACTATTTGTCTTTATTTATTAAAAATGTTCTACACAATAGCAAAAAAAGTCTTGGTAACGGGTTTCCTTGTAAATGCGACTTGTCAGGTGGCGATCTTGGTGTGATTTGGTCCGATTACGTGCCCATTGAAGGCGTTCTGCAGGTATTCACGAACTGCTAGTGTATTGTGTGCATCCATCTGAAACCAGATCTCTTCATTTTCCGGAGCAACTTCTGCCAGCCCAATGTAATTTTGTAGTAATTCGAGAAAAGATTCCCCAGTCAAGTTTCCTTAAAAAAAATGGTCCAATAATATGATGTCCAAGAATACCCGCCCAAAACTTTTTTTTTGGATATGTGTCCTTGTTTCAACAAAGTAGTGTTGATTTGTTTTGCTCCAATACCTGAGGTTTTGATAATTAGGTTCATTGTACAGCGTAAACGGTACACTCATCCGTGAAATAGATATTGCACAAAAAACTTCGGTCATTATTGGTTCTTTGCATTACATTAAAACAAAATTCAGCTCTTCGAAACTCATCTCCATCTCGTAATTCCTGATGTTTTTGATACTTGTAGAGGTGATATTTATATTTTCTCAGTTTACGCCACACTGTGGTGTGACACTTATCCACAACTTCACCAAGACATCTGGTGCTAAGGCCACTATTCTCCTCGACATGAAGAAGGATTTCCAAATCCGCGTTATTTACCTGCTCTTCGGCTCCGGCAAATCGGTCTCGAGCAGTTGCAATTATGAATTACAGTGCCTTCTTTCTCGAAACGTTGAACAACACTACGCACTGTTGACTTGCTGAGTACAGATCTATCAGGATAATTCACGGCAAACATATCGGCTATTGCCCGAAAACTGTTACCGGAATAGTACCATTTAATCATGGTTACTTTTTCTTCTGTTGTGTAGAGCATTTTTAACAAATAAAGACAAATAGTTACTATAAAATATGAAATCGTTTGTCAGTTATTATAATTTGACATCTGCTGGTGGTTTAATTGAGAAAATTATCAGGATCGCATTTTTGTACCACAATTTTTAGGAAACATTTTTCAAAATACCTCTTAATTCGCTAAATGAAAATTATTCATATGATACATGGGAGTCTACCATACAAGGACCTTCAAAAAAGTCTAATACAAGTTTGCTCTAAAATGAATAGGGGAGATAATATTAGGAGGTATTAAAATTTGCATGGAATTTCCTATGGACGGTTTTCCGATTCAACACCCGGTATATGAATATATAAAAATTTATCATGTAATGTTTAAAGAGAGAAAATCTAAGTTTACGTTATAAAGTAGTATCTTCAGTCACAAAAAAAGACTACTTCAGCGACTCCTATTCAACTTAATTTAGAACATGTTAAAAAATTTGCAAACATTTAAAAAAAGGACGAAGCAACCGAAAATGCAGTAGTAACATAACACAACATATACTTTTTTTGATAAAATCGATGTATGAAGCAAGAAGTAAGATACAAAGTTGCATAAATGAAGCATTTGTTACACAAATACAAGATTCACCAGAAAAAATTATTAATACAAAAACGACGTAATGACGACCCTAGATCTAAAAATGATTTAACTATGTTAGAAGTTTGCTCAATAAAAACCTAATCATAATAAACAATCTGTAGTTTAAAGTTCACTATTTTGCACTTCGATTAGTCACTTTAATGACCAGTTAAATTAATCAGTGTTTTGAATGTGCCAATGTCATTATGATATGGATAGATGTGTGATATTCAGAACACTGATTAGTTTAGCAACGACTAATTGGTGTTTTAAGTAGGTTAAGACATAACCTACGTTTATAAAAGTTAGATAGTAGAAATACTTTTTAGACAGCTGATCTTGTTCAATAAATCGTCGTTACATACGACTACTTTCGTTATCTGTTTGCAACGATAACCAAATGAATAATAGTTTTACTGAAATAAGTGTTTTTATCTCCGACAGACAGACACCAGTATATGCAACCCAATATGAGAGACAATGTGTACTCTAAGTTTGATCTAACTTAGTGACTGAAAAAAATTGCTGAAAGCCAAAATAAATATTAACAAAAAAAATCCATAAATCTGGTTATAAACCGATACAAGATTAACTTCTCCTTAGCAATGCGATATATTACCTGAAATAGTACTTCCGGATATACTCCACCACCTTTAGCAGCACTCTCAACTGTTAGACACGCATGCTCCAACATATCATCACTTTGTTCCTTGCATTGTAATATGGCGCGCTGAATTTCATTGGGGTTGAGAGCATGCGAATGGGGCAAAACAGATAAAGCCAAGTTTGCTGCAGCATTAACCTACAAAAAATAAATTCTAAACTGCTGTTCACCTGAAACGCATACGAATAATTTTTGTCTAGTTTTTATGTACTTATTTCCAAAACTAAAAATTATTTTTTAATCCTGTTTTCAAAGTATTAGTATCGATTGCATGGCCTATCGACTAGGCTATCGGGTGTTTTTAATACTGTTCATATTTCGTATGTAAAGGATATTAAACAAATACCTACAATATAATTTTGCTTCAAAAATTTACAAACAATAATTGCTTCCTTTGTTTTTCTAACATTTAAATGATTCTTAGTCAAAAGGTAAAAAACAAATTTCAGTTTTGCCCGCAATATGACTTTTTAAAGATAAAAGGTGACTTTTTTTATTCGATAGGCTGGTACCCTTAGGTAAGCATTGCTTAATTTTATTTTGACTAATATCCCTATCACAGACAACTCTACACTTTTAAGGACAAAATGTAAATTCACAAAATATAGAGTGACTAAAAAATGCAAAAATTTAGCATGCTGATTTATGCATATTAGGTAGGCTTTTTAACACTCTGTAGAATAAAAACCATTTAAGATTTAGAAGCTATTATGACGGATTTTAAAAGAGTTGATAATTTTACCTAAACCGATTTTTAATTATTGAATTAGAATTACATGTATATCATAGTGGTCTCAGATGCGGTCAGAGCAATATTAGCCACACTTGCGGTCGGTAGAGATTATTTGTAGAATTTTCAGGAAAAATGAATAACGAGGATTACAGATGCGGTTAACTAATTTATATTCGGTATTCAATCAGGGTCCATTAGCCTAAATCCTTATTTTATGCATAGACTGGTTCTTAAAGTTGAGGTTGCATGGGTATATTTATTTATTATATTTTTATATTTCTCCATATTTCATTTAGTCAATTTCTCAGAAATTCCAGAGAAATTCAATTTAAAAAAATCATCATTTTATGGTGACAAAATGCATAAATATAATATAATTTGAGATATCCTATTATGCACACAAATATTGATTTAAATGATTCTACTTGGGGTAGTAAGTTCTTATCAAATTAGCTTTTAAATTCTCCTAAGCTAAAGCGAAATATAGAGATTTTTAGACATTTTCCTTATCTAGTAAGTTGTGCAGTTTTACAACAGAATAATCGTTGATAAACTTACCATATTTATGTCACATCCTCTCGAAGCTCGATCTGCTATACTAGCGGCTTCTGGAGGCGTTAAATGCCCTTCCCATGTGTCAATGAGAAAGGAAATGGCTGCTGCACCAATTTCCATGGCTTGTCCTTATAATCAGAAATATATAGGTTAATATCGAAAATAATGTATAGTGCCTAGTGAAATTTGCTTTAAAGGTATAAACACTTGCTTGTTCATTTTGGTGCAAAATATCATTTGACTACGAACTTCGAAATCTAGAAACAACAATATCCTATTAAAACTGTAAATAAGGGAGATACCGGACTTTGTCACACTAATGGGCCATTCGGTAATATATTATACCATTAATTATACATTATTTTACCTGTTATCCATGATACATGAGAGCTATATGTTCTGCTTAACCAGTTCGGGCTAACACAGTTGTGAAGACCCAGTGCGTATAGCCCGAGCTGAAACGCACACATATGAAGCGCCCTGTGTGGCCCGTGGTGACTTTGGGTGGTTGAAGGTTGGGTAAATAGAGATGTGCTGCTTGTACCACCTGAAATCAGGAAATCATAATATGTCATTCATAAAGAAAAACAATAAAACTATGTAATTACTCGTTTTGACATTTAGGCAAGACGTACAGGATTTTTCGTATTATATTTTGCTTCTATACAACGTTTATTTTAATAGATATTCAATAACGTATACAAAAGCTGCGGGGGTTTTTCATGAACCGTCAGGATTTTTATAAGAACAAATAAATATGATCATAGAAAAGCTGTTAAAAATATCAACTTGCTTTTCTTTTAAAGATTTGATAGCTCTATCATTAAAACCAATTGAGAAAAATGACAAAAGCTGTGCCATAAGATCAATGCATTTTACCAACATATTATTTTGCACCATCCTCTTTTTAACACATTAATGTTATAGAATGGTTTTTCTCAGTTAGCTTTAAAGACAGAGGTATAAAACCTAGAATATTCTAAATCAGTAACGAACGAACTATCCGATAAATAAATCAAATACAGATCGGTCCATTTAAAATAAGACAAGTTGATATTTTTGGCAGCTTTGTGCTGCTCATTTATTTGTTTTGTTCAAAAATCCTACAAAATCAACTCGTCAGGTAAAAGAGTTTTACCACATTATAAATAAACCACCTCTGAAAAATGGTTCTCTTATGATGAGGCCATGAGCCAAGCTTCTTAAAATTAAATTTTTGACCTGACTATCTAAGTATAACATCCAAGTAACTAACTAAAGTACCATTATTCGCAAAGCATTATCCATACGAAAAACTGAGCATGCCGATTTTTCTTTACTTGCTCTCTAAACCTCACCTATGTATCCAAAATTATCTCCAAGTAGACTTACAACACAGTAACATATTATTTAGCATGTTCAATCAAAAATACTACAACAGTTTCAGCACCAAAAAGCATCGTAAAAAATGTTGGAATATTTAACTTAATGTCTTAATAGGATCTTGTTGGGGCATTGGTTTCTACAAATTCAAATTTGTCATGTGTGCCTCGGGTAATCATTACCTCTGAGTTTTGTCATCTATACTTATAGGGTTTTAAATTTTTTAAAGCATGAATTGTATGCAAGATCCTAGTTTATGCAGTTGAAACACAGACTTATTTCCATTTTAGATATTAGGACTATTTAAATGCATCATCGGACGAGTGATTATTTACAAAAACCGTCAGTATTTCAACTTTGCTAAAAGAACACATATTTTTTTAGTTTTCATCTAAAATGTACAAAGCGCGAACATAGAATTTTGAAAAACTGATAAAATCTCCCACGCAATGAAAAATAACAAATTAGGGGTATTGATCAAGAGCAAAAATGATATTACATACATGAACTATACACTACTAGCGTATAAAATTCCAACGTATGCTATTAGCACATTTTGGTCCTTCAACTACAAGGCTTAAGCGCTTACATGTTTTTAACATATAATTTAATGAATTATCGCAACATATAAATAAATGTATACGCGCAGCAACAAAGGAAATATGTTTTAAAAACAGAGAAAGATAGTAAGATCAGCGGGTATATCAAGAACCTCATAGAAGAATGAAGAAATATGGACCGAGACTGTGAAGAATATGGAGAAATAAATAGGGAAATTAACAAAAACGTAAGGAAGGACAAAAGAAAACATGATACAAAAGTTATTAAAGACACGATAGAGGCTAACAAATCGATCGACGGACAAAAATTTCCGGGCTTAAAAACAAGCAAAGCCAAATAGTTAGTATCCGGGAGAAAATAATGACGGTTGTCCAGGACTATTATATAGTCCAAAAACTCAAGATCCTCTGTACGAAAGAATGGAAGTAAGGAAATGATACCCGAAATAAATAACGCAGAGTTAATGAAAGCGCTCAGTCAAATGAAAAATAATAAAAGCTCTGGCGAAGATCGTATAACCGCCGAGATGTTAAAAACTGGGAGAGAACAACTAAGAGAGGGCGTAAGAATTTTGATGAACAAGTGCTTAATATTATATGGAAAAATACCCGAGGAATGGGAAAATGCAGAAGTCATCTTACTGTACAAAAAGGCTATAGAAATAACATCGAAAACTATCGGCCAATTAGCTTACTGTCCCATTTGTATAAACTTCTTACAAAAATAATAACTAAGAGACTGACGCAAAATATGGACGCATACGAACCTCCAGAGCAGGCCGGATTTCGCAGGAACTTCAGTACAATAGACCATCTTCTTCTTTTTCCTTCATGTGTTTTTTTTGCATGTTCTCGTCTCTTCAATCTTCCCGCAAGTGCTATGTCCTTTTTAGATTGATCTTGATCTTATTTTTTTTTAAGTTTATTAATATAGATATTATATATAAAATGTAAAGTTTATATAGAGATTCTTTAGTTTTGTTAAAGTAGTAATAGATTTGGTTTTTTTTTTCTTCATTATAGGCCTCAACAGCTTCTAACTTTGCATTAGAAAGCTGATTCAATGGCCTTTTAATCTCATGTATTGTATCTGGGTAGTTAATTTGTAAACTGTATATTCTTTGTTTATTTTATGAGATTAATAAACGTCTTATTATTATTATTATTACTATCTACATACAGTACACACGCTTATTGACTACTGAATATAATATACATTTACATTTGGCGTTCCTTGATTATCAGAAACCGTTCGACTCGAGAATCATGGGCGGTTCTCAAAGCCCTGGACCACGCTAGGATTGACTCAAGATACTCTATTCTAATCAAGCATATATATGAAAACGCTTACATGCAAGTCAAAATAGATGAAGATATAAAAAAAAACCCCGGGATACCTATAAAAAGAGGCTTACGTCAGGGAGATACAATTTGTTCACGTTGACACTAGAGGATGTATTTAAAAAAGGCGTGGACTGGCAGTACAAGGGAATTAACCTAGACGGAATACGACTAAACCACTTGAGATTTGCCGACGATATTGTTATAATCAGTGATTTACCAGAACACCTCCAATGTATGTTACAAGAGCTCCACCAACCATGCATCATCTAGGGTGGGACTCAGAAAAAAATTGTCAAAAACAAAAATAATGAGTCAAGAACAAATCCAGATTAAAATCGAAGATCAAATAATAGAGAATGTAAGTGAATCATATATCTAGGGTATAAAATACAAATAGGGAAAGAAAACCAATCGGCCCAAATTCCTAGAAGAATAAGTCTCAGATGGGCAGCTTTTGGCAAACTCGGATTCATTCTTAAATCCTGTAACATCCCCATAAAACTGAAAAGGAAAGTATACGAATCGTGCATCTTGTCAGTCCTCACCTATGGCCTTGAAACAACTTCGCTAACATGTAAAGCCATAAACAAACTTCATGTTACACAACGAACAATGGAAAGGGCTAAGCTGGGAATTAGGCTACGAGAAATCCGATTGCTCCCCCAATACAGAGAGAATGTTTTTTTTTCTTTTTTAAATTCCTTTTTTGGCCTTCACCAGTAGGTATACAGCTAGGACTACTTTCTCCGTGAACGGACTGCGAAACAAATCGCGTCGAGGTGTGCCCTCTGTCCAGTCTTAAAAATCAATAGGTTAGGATTAATAAAACAAATAGCACAATACAGGACTTAAACTCTTCTCGATCCCGCGCATCCGAGGAGCTTTACACATCGAAATGAGGTCTCGGAAAAAGAGGATAATGATTAAAAAGTAGGAGAGATAAGGATAATGATTAAAAAGTAGATAAGTTAGATCTTTATGTTATTTTCTTTGTTATTTTATTTTAATAACTGAATTCTTTGGGTTGTGTAGTATCGAAAACAACGATATAGGCGTTTAAGTACCGCTTTCTGCAAGAATCTGATACAGGTTGGGATTTATATGATTATGTTATACAGTCAAAAAGTATATGTTTCAGACTACCCAGCTTCCCGCATTCACACTCCGGGGTAGGGCTGGGCGATTATTGAAAGTAATAATCGATTTTTTATTATTTGTAATAATCGATATGTTCTGAAATATTAATCGATTAATTGGAATAATCGATTAACGGATATAACTTAGATTGTCGATAATCATAAGAATCCATTAATCGAAATAATAAATTATTAATACAAATACCGGACAAAACATTATATCTGATAAAATGAGAGCAAAATGGTTTGTACAGGGTGGCTCGAATTCGAGTCTATGTATGAGGATCTTCTTAATATGAATATATGTTTTTATATTTTTTTGTAATCTTAATCTTAATTTATTTCTTTTTAAATTACTTATTTTGCTTTGGGGTAATTTTGCATAGTTAAAGTTACTTTTGAATTTTTTATATTCTATAAAATATTTTATTTTGTTTCTTTGTGTTGTGTTGCTCAGTTAGTTTCATTGACATATAAATGAAGTAGAAAATGGAAATTCTATGCAATTTTATGCATCAGACGAGGAAATGTTATGATATTATTAGGCTGTTGCCTTGTTAATGGTGATCATAATAATAATATTATTGTCTTAATTTTTTATTGGATCCGATGTTATCTGTAACGCCAAACACTATTACTGAATTTTCTGCCCACGTGCGAATAACTAAATTTTAACAAATTTTAATTCATCTATAGTTATTATTATATAACATTTGGGATTACTTTATGCAAATGTATATCCATAAGATTCCCATTATTGGGAAGAATCATTGATATCAATATTGCAAAATATTACACTCCTTTAAATTATTGAAGTGAACACTTCTTTAGGCGCGTTTTGCATTTTTGAAGTGAAAACTTCTTTAGGCGCGTTTTGCATTTTTTTTTGTTGGATTTGAATGAGACCGCGGCGTCACGCGTCACGCGTCATGCTCGGATATGTAACGTAACGCTCCTTCTACTGGCATGTTCCCGTATAGGTAGAGGGCTGAAATTTTCAGGGGATGTAGCCGGGGTAAAAAGAAGATCCTGAACGAAAACGGGACCCCGTACCTCCCCCGCTTGGCCAGGAGAGGGGAGAGAAGAAAAAACTTAAATAATTAATTTCGGGAGAACGAGAAGAGGTACGGGGTGGAAATTTTTATTGTAGGTGCGCTCCCCCTATTGGGGGCCACCTTAGACCATACGGGGGGGACAGGGACTCTAATTTAAGGGGGGATTTTGGGGGAAAACCATTCCCGTATAGGTGGAGGGCTGAAATTTTCAGAGGATGTAGCCGGGGTAAAAAGAAGATCCTGGACGAAAACGAGACCCCGTACCCCCCGCCCGACGGGATTTTGGGGGAAAAACCGTTATTTGCCCGTATCTCTGCGACGAAGGCTCGTATCGAAATTCTGATAAACGATGACTCCGCTTGTTGAAGTTTTCACTTCTACCGTGTGGTCTTAAGCACACGTAATTTTTTTTTATGCTTGTAAAGTTCCATCCTAGAGCTCAATAAATATGATATCGTGTAGTACGTTTATTTATCATGCATTTTAATTCAGTCTTTCAAGCAAGGATCCCTCTTTTTTTTATATACCTATATATTTTTTTAAATTTATAATCAAAATTTTGATAGGTGTGTTTCCATCTCAGTGTATTATTAATAATTGTTGATCTATGTTGTTTTTTTTTTGTTGATTAATAGTTGAAAATATTTTATCTTTGCACTGAGCAACTTGTTAGCATAATAGTTCAGGACCACATTCTCGTAAAAAGATAAACGTACTATTTACTATTTTTATTGAATATAAAAGGTTTAAAAGTAACTTAAGCTATTCAAAATTACGCCAAAGCACAATAAATAATTTAAAAAAAAAATTAAAAAAAGAATAAAAAAAATAAAAACACATATTTATATTAATAATGTCAATATCATCTGAAAAGTGATGAAAGTTCGTATTTAAAAAGGAAAGTTGATGATTACCACTTGAAGACGAAACGTCGGATTCCAAATTGGATACCACCATTGGATAGAGCGGAAAAAGTGGCAATGCATTTTTTTTCGGATATCTCTGGAAATACTCGTAATTTTAAAACTTTCTAAACGGCATATTGTTAGGCACCTAAATGCACAATTTTGCCCTAATTTGACTAACACTGCATATCTTACGGTTTTCGAGATCCCCATACATAGACGCGAATTCGAGCCACCCTGTACATTCGTATCTTAGTGTTTAATAATCTATTAGATCACTTGAGTACGCGTTTGCAAGCCATTCCAAGTTGAACGATCAAGATGCTACAGCTTTGCAAAGTGGGATAACTATTAACTTCTAATAAACGGAGAAGAATTTAAAGAAGGATATTTTCTACAAACTTTTATTATTCATATAATTCGTAAATTAAATTTTTGTGTAGGTTTACAAATCTCATGTTCATTGGAAGAAAAACGAGTTGCTCTATAATGATCCCCAGTAAGCGAGGATCTAAGATCACTTAAGATCTGACCTCCTTTACTAAATACCTTTATATTATAGTCTAAGCTAAATAACCTTTCAGAGGGAGCACTGTAGGCTTGTACTGTTAGAAACTCCCAAACTAATCCAATCAACCAAATATAGAATTTAAAGATAAAGACTATACTATATTGCTAACGTGCTAACACTCCGTTGAGGTTATGTGTTGGTGCTGTATCTGTAACTGAAGCCAGACTGTCAGAAAATGATGCGTCGAAATGAGGATCCCATCCCATATAGGCTAAATTCATCATTAACAGAGTCGAGAGTTTCTAATTACACTGTGTTATTAATTTGAAATTCTCAAAACTATATCTGTCGTAAAGTAGTCGGTAGAAGTGAGCGAAAAATTGATCAATCGATTAAACGTTTAATATTTTAGCAAATATCTAAATAATCGATACACAGAAATAATCAGTTATATCGATTAATCGATATAATCGGAAGAATCGAAATAATCGGTTAATCCAAATAATCGATATCTTCAAAAAAGTTAATCGAATCGATTTTAATCGATTATTTTGCCCACCCCTACTCCGGGGATTCTTTGACCCCCAGCCTGTAAAAATGTTGAGGAGTCGAGCAGTGTCTTATTCTCATTCTTATGATCACTGGTATGTGTCTCCTGTTTATGAATTCCGTTAAGCAATTATACACCGATTTTCTTGGAAATTTTTTAGCTAGATTGGAATATTTATTCCCTTTACTTTCCAATGACCTCTTCGCCATGATACATTCCAACTTTTAAACTTTTAAACTGATATGTTATCCAGATCTTTATTATTATTATTATTTCCTATCTTTTTTTGCACTTTGAGAGTCACTAAAAATAATTGCTCTATGGATGCCTTTTTCAAGGCACACTGTGACGGCTTTGTGTATTGCAACTATGTCCGCTGTGCATATTTGAATATATTTCGATAACTTCGATGAAAAATTGTATTCGAGGTTTGGGCAGTGAACTCCAAAATCTGGTTCCTTAGACTCCCTATTTACAGAAGCATCAGTATAAAAGAACGATTCTACTTCAGTATTTTTAAAAGTTAGAAATTGTTCTTTGATGTTTTTCTCTTGCTTGCCTATCCCTGCCCTTATTATAGTCACTGTCATCATCTGATATATTCCATCAAATGTGCAACACGGCAGTTTATCATATGTTTTCATGCCTTCTTCATATTGCTTGATCTCTTCAAATACTTTTAAAAAATATGGGGTTTCCCTAAGGAAAAATACCCGGTAGTTCTATTCAGTGCGTTCAACTCTTCAATGGCTTCTATCATCGGATTATGTTCTATAAAGAAATTTTTTAAAACAATTTTTTTAACTAACCATAATCTTCTGAATTCTAATGCCATTTCACTCCTTTCTGCTAACAGGAAATTCGTTGGAGTTGACTTCATAGGTCCCAGCGCTATCCTTAGTGCTTGATACTGAGTCTTGTCAAGTTGGTTTTTAGTTTTCTTAGTTGTTTTTTATCAATTGGTATCCATAGTCAAGATGAGATCTTATTATTTCCTTATATATTCCTAACAATACCCCACCCCACCATACTCTCGTTATAACATTCTTTATATTAATTCCTTTACTTGCCTTATTACTAATTGCATCTATATTTGGACATACATTAATAATTCAGAATGAAAAAATTACATATTGCCAATAAATGCATCATTATAATGTCAATTATGCTGTAACTCCAAACATACCCTAAAAAATTAATTTATTATTGAATTGTTCCGCGTAATTACCTAAAAAATAGTTATTTTTCTTTGCTCCAACTAATATGATGAAATAACAAGTATTCATATTTATTTTTTTAAAATACATACTTATATTTTTATGCTTCAAATATACCCCTGCTACATGCAATCTAAAACAGTTTTGCTGTTCTGCAATATACTAATTTTCTGAATGATAAATTTAAATACTAAATATTAACGACTCAATTATAGAGCAGAAGAGCTAATATATGACTTGCAAACAAACTCTTTTATAAACAGTATTCTTAAAAACAATGGAAGGTACCCTCTATAAAATATTATTTTTTTCAAAATGTTTTGGCCATCAATTTGAAAATATAGACACTAAAACACAAAAATTTAAAACTAGTCCGCAAACAATTAGGTAATCGGAATAGTTGTTATTAACTGTTGTTCTTTCTTTTATTTACTCAATACTGTCTAATTTAAGATTTCCTGTAATATTTTTACGAAGCTCTAATATTACATGACAAATCATAATTTAGATCATAGGTAGTTGATCTCTAACAAAGAGCTTATTTCAGATTTGTTGCAGGGTTTTAATAAAACATATTTATTACTGTACTACTACAACAATAATATATTAATTACCTGCTTTTGTTAGAACAGTCTTGGCCAATTCAAACATAAAATGCGCTCCGGCTTCTGAGGGTTGATTAGGTATTGAAGGATATGCCCTTTTCTTGTACCTATAAAATGCATGAATCTAGTAAATCTAGAACCTAGTAAATTATTCTATTAAAAATAACAATTACCTCCCCTCCTTATTTCTCGACACAGCTCCTTGAGCTGATTGGGTTGTTTGTCCATTTATTGTTATATTGCTAACTCCCTGTTCAACCTCAGCACTAGTTGAACTATGTGGCCTGCTTCCATTACCTACAGAAATAATTCCGTGTTATGTATTCTCTGTTAAATAATATATTTTAATATTTTGAATATTCTATTTCAGCGATAGTTTACAATTCGTAGACACTTCGCTGTCACCTACGTGTTTAAGATAATTTGTCCCATACTAACGAGATCCTTAATGCAAGATCTTGTTATGGTCGTGTATAAGTCCTAAACAAAATTAGATCCGAGGTTTGGAAAAAAATCTCAAGTGGTTGTCCTGAAATATATTTAATTTAAAAATTCAATAAGGCGGATGCTAAGTTCCATCTTGTACAAATTCATACCAAAGAGGACTTGACTTGAAAGGGATTAGAATGATTATTTTTAAAATTAATTAGATATTCTTATATTATACAACGAATGTTTTAGTCAAGGAGCGATATAATAGTACCAGCACAAAAAGAGCTACGAATTATTACCAGCGGTGGGTAATACCACTGGTTATTGAATACTTACTGCATTCAGCAGATATGATATCCGTGGATGGCATAAACGGACTAATTGGTGCTATAGTGCTATCACAGTCTTCTCGTTTCGGTTGATTGTATTGGCTTCGAATTGGGGGATTGTTGGTATAATAAGCACTGATCAATTGTGTTTTTAGCAGCTGATGAACTTCTTTATCGAGTAATTTATCCATAATTCTAAACAAAACATGCGTTAGAGCAAAACTGCAATAATATTTTTGGGATTCATTACAAATATACAAGGTCCCCACCAAATATTTAGAATCAAATGCCCTGACATTCCAATTATTGCAATATGATCAATAAAATTATTATAGATGCCTTCGAATCGCGTTCAATATAACCTTAGTAAGGTAGATTGGTAATGTTTTAATGACAGAAATAATTACTTTTATCATAACAAAAAAAAACGAAGCTACAAGAGGAGCCAATGCTGGTTATCGACAAATTTAACTATAAAAAACTTAACAGCATTCACTGATATTTTGTGCATATCCTAGTAAAGGCAATCCTGACATGCCACCTTTAAACTGTATACCATTTACTTCTTCATAAAAATGTTACTAACTAAACTGCAAATAAAATAAAACATATCATTGAAAAAAATCATTAGAAAAGTATTAGCATTTATAAATTAGATCCTGCCCATTATTATACTTTTCCAGGTTTAAGTTTTGATGCATGTTTACGTTACACCGGGGTTCAATTAGAATTGTTAACCGATCCTGATATGTCGCATTTTTTAAAAATAATGTACGTGGAGGAGTTAGTACTTGCATAACTAGAAAATCTATACCAAATAATATATTTCTTTCAAATTATAATTCGTCAGAACCAAGCAAATATATTATGTGTCTTGATGAAATCAATCTTTATGGTTATGCAATGTCGCAATATCTTCCAACAAATAATTTCATCTGGTTACAAAACAATGAAATCAAAAATCTAAACATATTGAATATTTCAAACACTGCAGAAACGGGATATGTATTTTAAGCTGATTTAAAATATTCAGATATATTACATTATTAGCAAAACCATTATCATTTGTTAGATATAAGTAACTGAAAATCAGATGAATAAATGCTTTTCGCAAAAACCAGGAAATTATTAGTTCCTAAAAAATATTTCTTTCACTAGTACAATATTTTATTACACTACTAAGTTAAGATTGGAGATACGCTATTTTAATATGTGCCATTGCGATACAAAAAAAACTAGGACACTTAATTCTAGCACCTGAACCACGGCACAGAAAGAAATATAATTTTTTAAAACAATAATAAATTCCCTAACCACTTTTTGAATTTCCTGACTCTTCCAAAAATGTGAGAATACTGAGTAAACTACGATGAGTACTCACCTACACATTTTATAACAATCATCTTTATAAAATGTCAATAGAGCTATAGCTAACTCCCCCCTTTGCCTTCTGGTGCCTTCGCATAACAAAGGATGATCGGCCTCTGACACATTTGCTTTAAGACCCAAGGCAACAACTGCAGCTTCAAAAGCCAATGGCTCGTCACTCGGCAATCGTAGACTGATGATTTTTGATCTGTCTCGCCCTATAAAAAGATTATGTTCAGTGCTTACCAGGAATATTAACTCATAATGGATCCGTGTAAGTTTAGTTTAGTTTATTCATTCATAAGAACATACTTTACAGTACTTTTACAAGTCAGCACAAGGAAAATATAAGGTATACAAAAAAATACATGATCACTAAAATAATACTAAGTAAAAATTAATACAGGCAATATACACTAATATTAACATTGTTTGCATTAAACATGTATACAGCACATTTAAAATTAAAATCCTATCATAAAGAAACATAGGTATTATACAAATACAAACATATTAAAGCAATGTATTAGAAGAATCATCAGACCTGATAGAAACTGGATGTAAGTAGGAGACGAACTTTGTCACCAAAATTATTTTTAAAATATTCGTCATATGAGAAGAATTCTTTTTTAATTAAATACTTTTTAATTGTACTCTTAAACTTTTGAGCATTCAGACCCCTGACTCAGGGAGAGCATTAAAGAATTTTACACAGTAGTATCCGGTGCCAACCCTGGTTCTCGCAAGCCTATGGTAGGCGGGAACCATGTTATTACGATTCCTGGTGTGATACTG
>MU194690.1:3740-18193 GCA_016904865.1 Pissodes strobi | reverse complement strand
CAGAAAACTTCGGGATCAAACTTCTCAACCCAATTTTGGTCGCTGTGGCTTACTACATGCACTATGAATTTTTCCATTAAAACTTGTGATTCACCATATTTGGCAACGAAGGACCATGTTAAATTACTACAGAGTAATTTTTATAATATTTTAATTATCGCTGACTAAAATAAGACACAAATCTTAAACAAAACAAAGCAACATATATTTGCTTAACGTACAGTCGTCAACGAACTTAACCAAAAAACTAAATTATTATTTCTTGGAAGTCTCTCTATCCCTCTCGGCGTGGCTCCCAGACATAACAGTCTATTGCAGCGTTGCCGCACTTAACATGATTAAAAATTAATGAAGAACATATCGCCCGCCTTGAAAGACCAGGCTTTCAATAGAGGAACACCAAACGAAACACTTAAACGTCGATTGGTAACGGACATATTTTTGAAAAACACCGTTTTATAAGTCCAGATTGTGTTTTTATAGTCGCCACTCGCGCAATGCCGTCATTTCCGGAAAAGACGTTCACAACTTTTCCCAATTTCCATTTCATTGGCGGCGCATTGTCATCCTTGATAAGCACTACAACACACTACAACCTTCAGACTACCAGAGTTCTGCTTCCACTTAGTTCTCTGCTGAAGTTCAGACACATACTCCTTACTCCAACGTATCCATATATGTTGTTTCATCTGCTGGAGATGCTGGTACAAAGACAACCGGTTGGGAGGCGAAGTCTTCCAATCAACACTAGGTATAGGGCTAAGTTGACGGCCAATTAAAAAGTGCGAAGGGGTTAATGGAGTAAGATCTTCTGGGCTAGTGGATAAGGATGAAATAGGACGCGAATTCATTATGGCTTCGACTTCAGTAAGAAGTGTGTCAAAATGTTCGAAAGTTAAAGTTGTAGTATTAACCACACGCTTCAAATGATGTTTCATGCTTTTAACTCCGGCCTCCCATAGACCTCCAAAATGAGGGGATTGTGGCGGTATAAAATGCCAGTCTATTTCCTCGTTAGAGAGAACCGTAGTTAGTTCAACATTATTTTCAATAATAAAACGCCCTAACTCTTTTAATTCTGAACGAGCGGCTATAAAATTGCTTCCGTTGTCAGAAAAAACCGTTGTAGATTTTCCTCTTCGAGAAGAAAATCTACGTAATGACAGAATGAAAGCATCTTTACTGAGATCCGTAACTAATTCTAGATGAACCGCTCTGGTCAAAAAACAAACATATAGAGCAACGTATGACTTAGAAAGTTTTGCACCCCTGCCTACCCTATTTTTTATTAAAAAGGGGCCTGCGTAGTCCACGCCAACAATATCAAAAGAATGGTTAGGTGTTAATCGTTGTTCAGGCAGGTTGCCCATAATCGGCTTTAATAACTTTGGATTATACCTAAAACACTTAACACAACTGCGAACTGTTTGTTTGGACAAAGAACGACCCGATATAGGCCAATACTTTTCACGAATAGCTGCCAGCAAATGATGAGGTCCACAGTGATACAACTTTAAGTGCTCATATCTAAAAATCAACTTTGTAAGAGAGTGATGTGAAGGCAAAATTAATGGATGCTTTTTCTCAAAGCTAAATTTGGCGTTTGCCAATCTACCACCTACTCTTAAACAACCACTGTCATCAATGAAAGGATTTAAATTAAGGAGTTTACAACTACCCTTTATATTTTTAGAATTAATTTGTTCGATTTCTGACTGAAATGATTGACATTGAACTTGCTTTATTAAAAAACTAAAAGAACTATCAATTTCGCCTTTTAATAAGGGACCTACTTTACGCTCATTTTTAGGCTTTCGACACTTATTTATAAATCTACGCATAAAAGTAGTAATTCTTTTTAATTTGTTCAAATCGGAAAATCTGTCAACCACGTAATTGTCGCGTGGCTCTATTATAGAACTTATAACACAAAAAGTTTTATCTTTTTTAATATCAGGGAGCACTTCATTTTCATTGGGTTTCTTAGGCCAATCAGACTAGGCTAAAAACAAAAATTGGGGTCCATGCCACCACATGTCCAATTTTCGCAATTCCGAACATTTTACCCCACGTGATAAATAATCAGCTGGATTATTTTGACTTGGCACATGCCTCCAAACATCGCGACTAGTAATACTCTGAATTTCGGACACTCTATTGCTGACAAAGGTTTTTAATTTATTTGGGGGTGATTTTATCCAACCCAAAACAATTGTAGAGTCGGTCCAAAATATTCTTCTTGTAACATCAAGTCTGAGACTCTTTGAAATTTTATCAGCCAGCCTAGCAGCTATAAGAGCTTCACAAAGCTCTAAACGTGGTAACGTGACTGACTGTAATGGTGCAACCTTGGCTTTAGCTGCTAAAAGAGGTATCCAGACTTCGTCATTTTCATCGATAGATTTGAGGTAAATACACGACCCATATGCTTTTTCAGAACTGTCTGAAAAACAGTGCATTTCAATATACTTAGCATTTTTGCATAAAGCATGCCGGTCAATCCTCAACTCATTCAAATAATTAAATTCGGATTTAAAAGCTATCCATGCTGATGCAATATGATTTGGAACTTGATCGTCCCAAGATAACTTTTCAAGCCAAAGACCCTGAAGTAACATTTTAATGACAATAACACAAGGGCTGATTAAACCCAAGGGATCGAAAACTTTTGAACTTTCCGATAAAATTAACCGTTTGGTTATGCTCTTAGTGGTTACCATATTTCTTACGTCAAATATAAATTTATCCTTAGATGGACACCAAATTAAACCAAGCGTTTTTTTACCATCATTTTCGCCAAACTCGACAATTTTTGACAATGGGTCGCTATTGGGAATGCAATCCAAAATATTGAAATTATTTGAATAAAATTTACGTAAAATAAAACAACCCCTTTGGAGAATCTGAAAAACCAACTTTGTTATGCGCTGTGCATCCTCAACTGTACCTGCACCCGTCAGCAGGGCATCAACATAAAAATCTGTTTTTATAATATCTGCAATATCCGGATACTCTTCTTCGATTTCGTACGCCAGCTGAAATAAGCAACGAATTGCAAGGAATGACGCTGACGCAGTGCCATACGTCACCGTATTTAATTCATATGTATCCAAAGAGTTCTCAGGATTAAAACGCCACAACATTCGCTGCAATGGTCTATCTTCTGGAGACACCAACACTGACCTATACATTTTGGTGCAATCAGCAGCAATTACAAAATTATGCTGTCTGAAACGAATTAAAATAGAAAACAAATCTTGCTGAATTGTGGGTCCAACCATTTGGATATTATTTAGAGAATAACCTGTGCAACTTGGCAACGACGCATCAAAAACAACCCGCAGATTAGTAGTAAGAGCATCCTCTCGGTAAACGCCATGATGACACATGTAATAATTCATTGAGGAATTATCTTTTAAATGATCAACCTTTGTCATGTGCCCTAAATCTATATATTCTTTGATAAAATCATAATACATTTTTTTGTAATTATCATTAGAGCCAAGTCTACGTTCAAGATTTAAAAAACGTTTTTTGGCTTGCTCAAAAGAATTACCTAACTTAGAAATTTCCATTTTTAAATGTATTTTAACAACAAATGAGCCATCTTTATTTCGCTTTGTATTCTCTACAAAGTGTTTTTCACACGCCAACTCTTCGTCCGATAATTTCTTATCAACAATATCAATATTCTCTAATTCCCAAAACAATTTTAAGTCGTCATGAATTTGCTGATTAATATTGGCATCGGTATTAATATAACAACAATTTAAAACCGCCGGCTTATTTATCTTACCAATGGGACCGGTCAGAATCCAACCGAGCTTTGTACTTTGCAAAATCGGCAGTTTGGAACCTAAACAAACTTTTTCCTCGCATAATAAATCCCATAATACATCCGAACCAATTAACATATCGACTTCCTGCGGTTTAAAAAATACAGCTAATTTGCAGTTACTGGGAAATTTTAAATGATTAACTTTTATCGGCGAAGCTGGCAATGGCCCTGTTACTTTTGGAATAACATAACAGGAAACGTTTAATGAAAAATTATTTGTCTTTGAAAATGTCTGCGTATTACATTTATAATTTATTGTTGAAAAAGAATTATTTATTCCATTAAGGGAAACAGTGATTTTTTCTTTAAACAGTTGAAGTTTATCGTAAGCGCTTTCAGTAATAAAACTTGACTGTGAACCACTGTCTAAAATTACGCGAATGGTATGTTTTTTATTAAATCGGTCCAAGATATAAACGTGAGCTGTCGATAATAAAACATCGCTTATCTCGCAACTAGCGGAATTATTAATTACTTCCTTTACATTGATCAATGTGGAAGATGACTTTTCAACGTCATTATTAGATTCTTGCGAATTAAAATTTTCAACATATAATAAAATATTATGCTTTTTATGACATTTTTTACAGGGTGGTTTTCTACAACTCTTATTAAAATGACCAGTTTTAAAACAGTTTAAGCATAGCTTTAAGGCAATAATTCCCTCACCCCGTTTTTCAACTGGAATTTTAAAAAATGAAGGACATGCTTGTATATAGTGTTCACCTTTGCAAAAAATACATTTAGGAACCCTATCACTAAAATTGGAACCAGAGCTCTCTGACTTATCATCTAAGCTCAATAAACCCCTAGTTGCACTACCATGATACCTTTCAAAAGTCTTAGCAGCACGATTTTGCTCTAGGTTGTCCAAAAGCTCAGCCTTTGAATTTAAAAACAATTTAAGGTCATCCAATTTAGGAAAATCCTTGGACTTAGACTTATAAGATTCCCATTCTCGAGCCGTCACTTTGTCCAACTTCGTACTTACCAAATAAACAATAGGTACATCCCATTCCGATATAGGCAGGCCTATCTGACTTAATGCGCGTAAATTTTTTGTTAAATCATTTAATATCGCGCGCATGCCCTGTTTACTGGCTCGATATTGAAAATATTTTTTATATGATTATGAATCAACATCTTATCATTGTTATACCGCTTACCCAACAACTCCCAAGCGATTTTATAATTATTTGAGGAAAACTCTAAAGTTGAGATAAGTTGAGCAGGCTCATTCTTCACGGAAGCTCTCAAATAATGAAAGCGCTGAATATCGGATATTGATTAATTTTTATGAATCAGTGATTCAAAAACGTCTCTGAATTCTAGCCAGTTTTGCAAAGAACAATCAAATGTAGGCAGATTGATATCAGGAAGTTTAATGTTTTGTACCGGATCTAATACCGTGTCAACATTTGAATTAGACTTACTAGAAGGATTACTATCACTAGATTCTACCTTTTTATTGATATGCAGGAACCTTTTTGCAATAGAAATTTGAGACTAATACTTATTTTCAAACTCACACCTCTCTTCATATTCTTTTTCTAACTGGGATGTCTCACATGAAGACTCAATTTGATCTTGAACTTCGGAAAATTTTTGCAATAAACTGCCCTCAATAGCGTTAATACGCGTCTCTAGGTCAAAAACATCCTCATCCGATATTTCTGTATTATTTTTAAAACTAGACTCGACATATTTAGCGAAATTGGTTAGACTTGCTTTTATACCGCCTCTTTGCCTCTTAAGCATGTCCATTTTGTTTTATGTGGCTAATATCACTTGTAAATGGTATAAAATTGAGATTATTAATCTATTAAGAAGCGAACGAAGCGATAATCAATAGGAAAACGGAATACAATGAATGGAAAAACAAAAATATATATGGTAAAAAGGTAAGGTACTCACTTTTCTACTCCAAATAACTTTTTTATTTTCTTTGTTGTACTTGCCCTATACCATCATCCAAACAGTGCTGCAAAAACCGGCGCTAACCATCACAGAAAACTTCGGGATCAAACTTCTCAACCCAATTTTGGTCGCTGTGGCTTACTACATGCACTATGAATTTTTCCATTAAAACTTGTGATTCACCATATTTGGCAACGAAGGACCATGTTAAATTACTACAGAGTAATTTTTATAATATTTTAATTATCGCTGACTAAAATAAGACACAAATCTTAAACAAAACAAAGCAACATATATTTGCTTAACGTACAGTCGTCAACGAACTTAACCAAAAAACTAAATTATTATTTCTTGGAAGTCTCTCTATCCCTCTCGGCGTGGCTCCCAGACATAACAGTCTATTGCAGCGTTGCCGCACTTAACATGATTAAAAATTAATGAAGAACATTAGCCGCAATACATTCGAGTATAAAACTTTTTCGTAACATCAAGTCATAGACCACTTGTTTACCTTTTCTCTAGGAAAAATACCTGATCAAAATTAACAAGAATGAGACTGGATTTGGAAGAGTACGATTTTGAAATTGTATATATTAAAACAAAAGAAAACGTTTTGGCAGATGCATTATCTAGAATGTCAACTAAAGATCTAAAAGACCCATATCATGAATAAAAATACAAGAAAGATTGCTAAATGATCAAAAATAAATAATTTCCGATCAGAATAGCACTCCATTAACAATGGACACTTTAGGAGAGTATAATGTGATGGCAGTTCCTACTTTAAAATTAATCAGTAAGCCGGATTATCTATGGGTAATATGGGAAAACAATGGGAGAAAGAAAATAAGTGCAGAAAGCAAAATATTTTTCATTAATGGGAATTTTTCTTTGTGAAAATATTGTATCAGCTGCAGAAAATGGCTATTGAAAATATTTTACAAAAAGTAAAGTTAAAAGTAAATAATGAAATATTCAAAACCGATCTTTATTTGGGAAATTAAAAAATATGTTTATACCGGGTTCCCAAAATAATCACCGATCATGACGATAAATTAAAATTATTCAAAAATTCCATGACAACCCTCTATCTGGAGGACATTGTGGATTGAAGAGACTTAGGACCCGATTTCGTTGGATAAATATGTCTCGCGATGTTATAACATATGTTAAGAAATGCCAAGTCAACAAGCATATTTTTCATGAATACTATTGGTCCATTTTTAAAAATAGAAAATAATGGGGCCTACGCTGCGAATGAGCAATATGAACCTACCAAATGAGTGGCTATCTCACCAATCCCAAACGAAGAGGCTAAATCCGTGACTAAAGCCATGGTGGGCACTTTTGTTCTCATTTTCGATTCAATGAAGGAAAGACGTGATGCTTGAGTAACAAAATGAAGTTTTAGAGAAGTCTTTAGTCTATTAAGCATCAGCCTAAATTTTTTCAACTGCGTATCATGAGAGGTTGCCAGAAAAATAACAGAGTATACGAATATGTAAGAGTGTACATCAGTGACACGTATGCAGTTTGGGACAACTGGCTAAAGTGTTATATGTTTTGTTTTAATACAGCACTGGACGTTTTATCATAATTATACGTCATTTGAACTTGTTTTTGGACAAAAATCTAAACTTCCGGACCAACTGACCTTTTGTATAACATTAATATTTATATCAAGAATTTTACTATAGATTACAAATTGCACGCAAAAGAGCAAGACATTTTCTGATCAAGGCAAAAAAAACAGCGAAAGTTGCAGTATGATAAAACAACTCTAAGTCTAAATTCGTAACCAGACGATTTAGTCCTGATTAATAATGAAAATAGAAATAAATTGAATTTTATATTATTTAAAAGTTCTGTCATCATAAGTAGTTGTAATGGTATTAATTGTGCTTTTAAATAGTGGAAATGGTAAGGAAAACAAAACAAAACTTTTATTTTGTATTTGGCTAAAGCCATAATTATTTTATTGTAATCTACTAAAATGCATAAGCTACTAAACAATTATCACCCTGTCGCAAGTTTGAACTTGAACTTGGAGATTGTTATATAAACATTAAAGACAAACTATAAACAACGCGAGCAATCAACGGGAGCGACTTTCAACCTTAAGCATGCCATGATCATCATCACTTTTTTTAGTATAAATACGCTAACGAACCATAAGTTCTTCAGACTTTGGTCTCACCTCCAGCTCCCAAGGTTAGCCACTTGACGACTGCCTTCTGGGTTCTATCCGCTCCTAAAGTTAGCCATATGACTGCTTTAGGTTCTAGTCCTTTCCATCCAAACCTGATACCGGTTAGCCATTTGACGACTGCTAGGACCAGGGGTTTCACAACCTCCATAGTAAAGTCCTGACAAGAAGTTTGTCAGAGTGTCGAGAAAGACAAGTGTCTAAATAGTCAGTTAAAAAGTTTAGTGAAATCTCTTAGTGGTCTTAAATAAAACCCAACTCTTAAGAAAAACTATAAATTATAAGATAGTAAACAAAGACCTATAAACAGTACCTCAAATCGAGAAAACATGCGCACCGTAGTAATCGGGTATAATAGAATCTCATTTTTTCTGACCAATAATTATTGTTAAAGTTTCATCGTTAATACATTGTTATTGTTATAAACCGTGCTTATTTTATCATCTCTTCTTACCCCACGTAACGCGGTCCCAGTCTACCTCAGTTATCCCCCGGCACGCTAAACAAGGCGTGTCCTCACGAGTAGAACATCCAGTGGTAGATTAAGGGACGCATTGAGACCCCGTCATTGTACTAATCGCGACGAGGCTCTTCTCTGAGAAGTTATTCTTTAAAAAAACGCGCTACCCCCTCAGCTACTCGTGATATTATGATAGTTTTTAAGTAAAATGTCGGCATAATATTAAGTAAAATAAGGGTATGTAAATTGATCAGGCTATAATAATACTAGGGATAATTAGTACACTGTTTTTAGATGTTTGAAAATAATTTAATGAGATATTTTTCTCTACATATGTTTCGGCTTGATGAAGCCTTTATCCCAGATAAAACCAGAAAATCACAATCAGGTACTGAAACTGAAACATTTGATTTGGTTGTATTTAATTGAAATAGGAGAATATCAAGATCATCTTCGCAATTCATGTGTGTCGAATGAATAAAACTTTTGACAGAATAGCTTTCTAAATGATCTCTCAAATTGAATCGGTGTGGGATTTACAGAATTGCCGCCTTGCAATCTTATGTTTCCAAAGTGATTTTCTAAACAATCCTGATGTAATCTCCTTGTTTTTAAATATTGAAAGCCGACATTTAAAATTCGTCGCCAGAGAATTTGTAAAGCTTTTTATATCTACGAAATTTACATTTCATAGTAATGTATTTTCCATTTGTGTAAAAAATTTTAAATCATTTAAAAGTACCCACATTTCGCCCAAAAAGTTAACTTGATAGTCTAAGCCCCTGAATTTAAACGGTCAAAAGGTTTGTCGAATTTTTCTAGTTTTTTTATGTAACTTGGGCTTCAGGGGGCAATGTCCCCGATTTCATTTGGGCGCCCATACCACATGCATCAGTTCTACTAAATACTTGTACCGACAAACTTCCCTTCATTTTTTTCAAAGTTTGTCGGGTAAATATGTGTTTCTGTAAACTTTGGTGCAAATCTATAGAATTGTTTTTTGTATTCTTGATAAAAAGTTTCGATAAACTTTCCAGAAGTCTTTTGACCTTTAAAATAAAAACAATTTTGCAATAAGTTGCTTTTCGTGGTTTTTTGTGTCTGGCAGATCAAAAAAAAAATATAATAAAACTTCCCAATTGAAATTCTAGATTTTCCGCAGTTACTTTCAATATATTCGAAAGCTGAATATGATTAGATCCCATGTCACTTAAAATCCCCTGCACTCTTAAGCCTATATCTGAAGATTTCTTTACGCATTCTTCCAAAATGGAAATCACATTAGATGTCTTTAACTGAGTTTTTTTAAAAAAAGCAATAAGCTGTTTCTAGTTTGTAAATAGTCCCCTAACCCTAACCATAATAAAATAACTGCTACATTTTGGGCAATCAATTAAATCCTATTATTTTACCTTTATAAAAATGAAAATACAAGTTTGATTTTACGGATGTTTCATCGATACAAATTATGTAATATCTATCTTGTTCAGACATAGTTTTAACTTTTGTGTGTAAGGACTTGAAGATATGTGTATTATTGAAACCTGGTTTACATACTATATTTTGTGTCATTATTTCCAATGATCGTTTTGATGGCAAGATCAAAACATTTTGAAGGAACCTATAACTTTTTGGTCCCAAAAAGTAAAGTGTAAGGAATATCTTCTACCTTTTTTTTTTTTTTGGTGTATTTTACAATACAGCTTGTACTCTAAGGATGTCAGCTAAAGGTTTTTGAAGGAACTTCAGGGGGCATTAAATTCTTGCAGTTGGATTTTCTTACATTTTGCATTTTTGTTAAATTTTTTCATAAATAACAGTGTTTTTAAGCTGTTTGGCTTTTACTCTTCATTTATTTTTCCTAGGACAGTTAACATCGATTGGGTTTGAGTTGCAGCTGACAATAACTTGAAAGATATTGTGTGGGGGGCTAGCATTCATCTCAGAAATGTTGATGCTCAGATGTTCTAAAAACCAAACATTAATTTAAAAATTTTGAAATCACAAGTAAAATTTTAGAAGTCAAATTTGTATCTTCTGGTTTTTTCTATCAAAATATTATGTTACTCATTTTTTAATTAATAAAGCTTTTAATCTTTTATTTTTGTAAATTAATCTTACCAAACCTACTTGCAATATCTGTAGTATTATCCGAGTACATCCACCACCGAGTAGCGACATTACAGGTTTCAATTTTCATGGCGCCTGTGCGAAATAGATTGTTTAGCTGTCATATGACGAAGCAAAGGATCATCATCATCATCATCAACTTTATTCAATATTAAACAGTAGTTATGCTTAAAACTAGTCATTTACTATTACTAGCTGCGCGTTCTCGTCTCACGAGATCTGTTGCGTTTTTATTACGCGACACCACTCTCGGACTAAACACCTGCGACCTAGGGGCTGGTGTCGGCGTTATAATTATGTGAGAGTTCATTCCTTCAATTAATATCAAGTTTCAGTTTGCCCAGAGGGCTGTAGTGAATGAGTGTAGGAGAGATTTAAGGGTTGATTAAGCTAGTTAACGCAGGAAAAACTTTACAAAAAAACCTGCTTATCATTATACACGGTACAGACGGCACTCACATGCAACACAGATATATACAATATATACACGCTATGTACAATTAAGTGACATGATATGTCAGTTGATGGGATATATACATATATGTACATATGAGCATATGGATGTGAACATGTGTGCCCATACATAATAGGTGCAACATATAATTGTTCGCTCGAAACACGCAGATCTTGCCTGGGGGGGAGGGGGGTTGAGGACAGCACGCGCGGCTCGGTGGCAGCGGTGGGAATGTTGCTTGAATGTCTTGTGTTGTTGGTTGTATGTCGGTACTATGTCTTGTATTATAATTATAGTATCGTGTTTCGAATGTTCTGTATGTAGAAGCAAAGGATGTTTCATTTATAGTCAGGCGGTTGATGTATTTGTTGCGATCATGGGTCAAGTTTCGTCTAGCGGAAATCCGTTAGGAAAAGAATAAATTTATTTTTTTGGTTTTAGAGTATCTCTCTCAACGCAGGACAATCAACATTTTTCACCGCAAATACACCATTGTTATTTGCAAAAAAAAAGTTTAGAAGAGCGAAAATGTATTTTAAAAAAAATCTTGGCTACGAGTGCCTCTACCTCTCTAACCCAAATTAACCAGAGTAAAAAGACTTCACTATTCTCAACTAACCAAACCTAACCCAAACCAACCACATCTCTTCCAAACTATTCAATAGAAACCAACACTCACCCAAACTAACCAAAACCAACTCAGACTAGTCAAGATTAACCCAAACTAACCAAGACTAAGCAAAACTAATCCTAATTAACCAGAGTAAAGAGACAAGCGCGCTTTGTGTGCTTGTCTCTTCACTACCCCAAACAAACCTAAATCAACTACAGCTAATCCAACCTAATCAAAACTAACCCTCACTAACTAAAACCAACCCAAACTTGTCAAGATTAACCCAGACTAACCAAAACTAACCCAGACTAAGCAAAACTAACCCCAATTAACCAGAGTGAAGAGACAAGCGCGCGTAGCAAAAATAGTCGAAGTTTTTAATTAACCGAACAAGCGCAATGCTACAAGCGCGCTACGCGCTTTACCAACCCTACCTAATACAGAACCTAAATTAACCCAAACTAACAAAACACACGGAACTAATATGTCAATTTAAATAATTTCTATAATATTTTCCATATAAAGAATTTACGCGAAAAAAAATTTGTACATATTTAGAGAGCAAATTATTAGTCATTATGTAATTTTCATCTCCATAACAGATTTCCGATATTCAAAGCGCCGATAATCCGCGTTTCGGAATAACATCATATTTTGTTTACGCATGCATCATAATCAACGATTATCGCACGCTGCAGCGTGCTTAAAATTATCTTTATGATGCGTCTACTTTTTTTAAAGGTTGCTATAGAAACATTTGATCATGTCAAATGTGACAGATTAAAATATTCGTCAATATATCCCTTAAGTTTAATATTCAAAACATTTTTGAGATTATGATGCATTCGTAATAAAAAATAGCGTATGATATACGTGTATAAAGAGGCCTTTAAAGCCCTTGCGACTTACGAACGAAATAGGTGGCGCGTGCTTTAAAGGCCCTCTTATACACTTATATCATAATATACTATTATGAAATGAGGAGCTGACATGCAAAAACCGATAAACCCACTTTTTGTGTTTTTCGAGTTGTGTATGGATTTCCACTAATTTCGACATGCTCTTATCGATTGTTAAACAGAGATGCGACGAAAGGCCACTAAATTCACATGAAAAATAGACAAAAATCATTCCATTCATGCAAAACCAGACAAATCCATTTTTTTACGTTTTAATATTACTTTTACTTATACATATTAATATTCTTTCAATTACACTTTTAAAAGGAATTTGATGTCAATACGTTTCTTAAAATTTTAGTTTAGTTTTATTATTAAAATCATCATCATCATCAATCAACCAATCGCGTCCACTGCTGGACATAGGTCTCTCGTAGCTTTCTCCATCCTTGCCGATCCTGTGCTGCCTCTATCCAGTTTGTCTTTATCCTTTTGATGTCGTCGGTCCATCTGGTTGGTGGACGGCCTCTACTTCTGTATGCGTCTTGGCGCGGTCTCCACTCCAGTATCCTCTTTGTCCAGCGATTGTCCGAAATTCGCGCCACATGACCGGCCCAGTTCCATTTTAAGGTTGTTATACGGGTAACCGCGTCCGTCACTCCAGATCTCTCCCTTAATGATATATTTGGAATCCTGTCTCTTAGCGATATACCTAACATCGACCTCTCCATTTTCCTCTGCGCGATACTTATTCTATTTGTAGTGTTCTTTGTGAGGGTAAGTGTTTCAGCCCCGTATGTAAGCACAGGCAACACGCACTGATCGAATACTTTTCTTTTTAGGCATATTGGAATGTCTGACTTAAAGTTATTGCGCAGCTTTCCAAAGGCCGCCCATGTTAGGCCTATTCTTCTCGATATTTCGCGTGTTTGGTTGTCTCTACCAATAGAGATTTCGTGATCAAGGTATTTATAAGAGCTTACTTGCTCTATGCTTACGCCGCCTATCTTGATTGCCTCACTCATAACAAGATTTGTCACGTATTGAGTTTTGTTGGTGTTGATTTTGAGTCCAACAGAGTTCGATGAACTTTAAAAAAATATTATATAGGCTCAAATGAGTAAAGTAAAGTTGAGTAAAGTTCTCATTTTTGATTGTCTACACCCCCAGAAGCTTTTGTCATTTTTATTTATAATTTAGAAATCTTTTTTAATAAGGAATTTGAGGAAATTTCTATAGGGGATCAGATTTCAAATACATTATTACATTTATTTGAAAATATTCCCAAACTATTCTGTTAAAATTATTTATTAGATTTTACACATTAACATTTAGAAATAGAGATTTGAAATTTAATAAATCAAAAACAAAAATACGTAAATTAAGAAACTTGATGCATGTATAGACGGTAAATAAACTGTTTGTTAATATTTAAAAAAAAAATATAATAAAGTTTAGATTTACCTACTTGTGTCTTGTGGCTGCCAAAGTACCCAAATTTGGAGAGGCAAGTTCATGCCGATATTTTATTAACGCTAAACCAATAATTGAAATATTTTGATACGGCGTTGTAGGTACCATAGGAAGTGACAATAAACACTTAATGTTCCGCAATTAAAACTGTGTAAATACCTTTAAAATGGCACCCAGTCGCCATCTTAAGAATTAGAACTAGGTATCAATTTTATGTCAAAATGTATTTTTTAGCCCTACCAGCTGTATCCCGCATGCGTTGCAATGCTGTGCAAAGAAGGACATATAGTTTGTATTTTATTTATTTCATAGAAGTGCTTTCAGATACACAATATTTTTTCTTGTTAGGTCTGGTGTGTATATACAAATAAGTCTGATGGCGATGGCGGTTCGACGCATGATCAGGAGACAGAAAGATGTTGCGCGTAAAACCCTTTTAACTGTGTTAGCGAGATATAATGAA